>JBAFWW010049066.1:0-11161 GCA_036873685.1 Agapornis canus | reverse complement strand
GGAACTGGATGATCTTAAGGTCCTTTCCAGCCCTAACTATTCTATGATTCTAAGTTCTTCTTTCTTCACACTTCTAAATGTAATTTACATTCTCGGTCCTAGATGTATGACTCTGCATTTACATTTAGCTGTGATAATATAATGTAATCGCTACATAACACTAACCTATTTCTATCGTTATTTACAAATTAGCCCCTGCAGCTTCTATTTGGAGGTTTATATTCTCTACAAAACAGTAACTTTGGACTGTATGCAGATCCATGTGGAACCATATTAAAAACACCCCAGTGAATTATGATTTCTCATTTAGAAACAGATTTTTAGATCAAATAATGAATCTTAAATGTGTTTGGTAGGGACTACATTGATTTTCGTATTACACTAATTTTTGCAAGCAGCACTGAATCTGCCACAAAATTTTCATTCTTTCAGAGAAATTACTTTTACCTGTTGAAATCAATTCTAAAGTGTTTAATTGCATTACATGTCTGCCCTGACAGTGTTATGGTTTCAGTTGGACCTAAAACTAGTTCACAAATATATAGGAGTCTCTTTTCAGTGCTATCACACACATTACAGCTCCTCCTACAGATTATGCAATGATACAAATGTACATTCCAATAACAACAGTATAGACATGTGGTTTCATATATGCCAAATACACAGAGAGCCTATATATAGAAGGTATATATTTAGCTTCTACTTCTATCACACTGTGAATGTAATGCCAGAGGGAATAATTAAGGGGCAAGACTGGTTGACCTAGACATTGGTTGACCCACCCAACAGGCTTTCAGGCTGAATTCTGTGGTCTGCTAAAGAAAGCCTCACAAAGTGTCTTTAAAGCAGCCATGGAAAACAAGATTCCCTAGCGACCCTGTGATGGCGTAAGTCTGTCAGAGATGGTAAGCTATCTCCATCACAAGGCATTTTCTGCTCCCAGCATAAGAGGACAATCGTAAAGTCATATGAAAGGCAGAGTGAGAACTGAATGTAGTGAACTTCATTGCCTTAGATCTTTCCTCAGCAAGAGTAGACTTTTCCATCTATAACCAGAACCATGTGAATTCTGAATCTTCAGACCCTTGTGGTTTCCCACTTTGTTCTGTGGCTTTGACATACTAGGAAAACGTGGCTTGATGGTCTTATTATCCAAATGATAAATCCATCACAAGCAACAATCTGTCAGACTTCTATTAATCTAAATAATATACCACTGACCTGTTTTCAAAGTGGTTATAAGCTACCACTCAGTCCAAACAAGAGGACTGCTACCAGTAGAATTTGTTTGGTCTCTCCAATTAATTTGTTCCCAAGTCCCTAGGCTGAATCTGCATCAAAAATACTGAGATGGCATTTAGGATTCACAATAGGGCTTGTATGAAGAGTACTTGTTTCACATGGGCTACTGACAAGTCATCAGATACCAATAACTCCAGTTTGATGATTGATACAATCTGAATAGGATCTCCAGATCTACTGCAGAGATGAAAGTCACTGTGACAATTCATCAGTTGCCTTCTCTTTACCATTAGAAAATGTAAAGCAGTAAGTTTGCAGCGAAGATATTCATTACTAGACCCCAGCTGGAGCCTTTCAAAACCAGGGATTAAAATGCACATAAACTTGCTGTTTCCAATTAGGCATAAATGGTTTTCCTCTTCTTTCTTCCTCAGCATCATGAGACTTGTTCTGGATGTGGCTAAAATGATATTTTGGCAAATTATCTGACAACATTTTTGACCAGATAACCAATAGATTCAGCTTATTAATTTCTGTCATGAGTTAACCCAAGTTATCATGTCCTCACAAAAAGACTTCTATAATATCCTTTTTCCAGAACACACCTTACCCCTCACAGTGTAACCTTTTCCTGCACTCACAGCAATTCCCACCTTGGGGACTGAATGTAGGACATGCAGCAGAAGACAGATATAAAAAACCGAAACCCTGAACATACACAAGCCTAGTTGTCTTGCAATGAAAATAGAGGCTTTCAAGGCAGTCAACCTCCAAACGACATGCAATATAATACATCAAATCTCAGGCATGAATACTGCAAGATCTTTTCCCCATTCTCACCACATTTTTATGACTCCTCTTATCATATATCTTAAGTATTTGGGTTTTTTTCCCAGTCCAAAGGTATGTGGCTTATACAGTCCAACTTTCTCTAGAGAAGGTCACCATATTTTAAAGGCATGGATTTTTAAGGCTGCATACAAAACCTTCCTTAAGCAAACCATCTGCCAGATTCTGCCTTACAACTAAAGCTGAATTCCAATGGATGCTCACTCATGATCCCAGTAGAGCCAAGGAGACTTCTGCAACCCATCATCAAGTTTCAGTCCCTTGTACATCGCAATTACTCTTTCCAGTAGATTGTTTTAAAGCCTGTTTTGAAGTAAACTACAAGGTTCAAAAGAAAATGTTAATGCTTTTCTTTCTTGAATGCCTGATCAGACTGGCTGGGAAGAAGGAAGTGGTGTACAATTTTGTTCCTGTTAATTTTGTTAATAGTCTTGTGCTGTAACTTGTCTCAATGCTTTGTGACTAGTGCTGGTCTTTTCTCTCTTTTATTTTTTTTTTCCCCACTGACATGCTCTTGCCAAGGATATCATTATGACATTCTGTAGTAACAAGCATTCTTCTGTTCAAATTTATATCAATTAGTTTGGGACAGTAATTCAATTGGACGGCCCACTGGATTTTGAAAGACTTGCAATGATGTCAAAGTGGCGACCTTTTTCCTCCACTCTCAGCCAAAAGCCATTTTTTAACAAGGAGCTCTTGAAAAGAAATGCCACTTTGATAATTAGTTATTGATCACGGACAATGCGGCGACAAATACCATCGGATTAGCCAGACGCCAGTGGGTCGCGACACAAGGGTTTCCTTATCGCAATAATCTATGAAGAGAAATATAGAATAAAGGTCATTAAGACTTCTGTTTTGGGAACATAACCTAGATAGTTTCACTTCCTTATTAAAAAGAAAAATAACAAAAGGTTCTGGATGCACTAAGGTTTGGAATGAACCTGTTAAAACAACTTTCAGCTAAAAAAAGTTCAGGAAGTTTCACTTTTGAGGCAATTACACTTAAAATATTTTGATAAATTAACCCTGCTTAGGCCAGCAGTCTTACCTCACTAAATCACCGTTAATCTTTCCTACCCTATAATGTCCATTAGAAACTATTTTGGATCAGTGCATAAAAACACCATAACAATTATAGATTTTAAAAATAATGGACCTTTTTTTCATCTAATTTAGAAAGCACTTCAAGGCCTGCCTGAAATTGCTTCACATAAGTTATTTAATGGAGAAAAAAAAATGGAAAAGAACAATTTTATTGCACTAAAAAGAGCAGAAAAGAGGAAGGAATCCATTAGTTTTAGGGTTTATTTCAAGAATATTAATGAAATGTAGCTTTTCTGAAATGTGCAGGAATATACAACTACCTGTGCTATAATTTTAGCTGACTTGAGAGATTAGGTAAATACCAAAGTAATACAACTATTTTTGAGGCACGAGGGATGATGTTAGAGTCCCATTCTAGTAGAAGCCTTATAACACCATAAGTAATACTAATACATGACTGGACTACCTACTACTTTACGCTAATAAATATATTACAGATCATAACTTCAAATTCAGCCCAGGGCTTTATAACATTATAGGCTTGCCTAAAATAGTTGTAATTTCAGTGTATCAATGAGATTAAAAATAAACATAGTCAGAGAAATGAAAGTCCAGATTGACTGACCTATGGAATGTTACATAGGACATCAGAAGCCTGCAAGTCTAAAAATCAAACCCAAATTCCTTTGTTTCTCATCAGGCAAAATGGTTTTCTTATAAGCTGATGACTAATGGCACTTAAAGCAGTGTGAGTAGTCTGATGCCTGTTAACATTCCCCAAATTAAATTGATATTATACCCACTTACTATTGGATAACTTGTGTGCCTCAGCACACAAAATAATGATAAAATGGATACCAAGATAAGATGAACCTCTCAGACCTTAAAGTTTTTCACATAGGTTTGGTGTCATGTTGATGCGGAAGCGTGACATACCCTTTTCATTTGTAGTAAGCATCCATTCATTCTAGGGAAAAAGAACCCCATGTTATTTGACCAATGAACCTGTCACAAACACAATATTAATGTATTCTTGTATTCAATAATATTTAGTAAAGTTCATTATTAATTCAGTGTCATTGTATTGTTTTTATTAAATTACTATTATTTTAATTTATAGCAAATTAGCTTTCCAAACAGCTTCCAAATATTCATTTTTAATACTGCAGTGTGTATGAACACATTCTAACAATGTATGCAAGATAACAACTAGAACAGTTACTCATTAGCTTCATAAAGGTAATCAGCTCTAACTTCTGTGATCTGAAAGTTAGTTCATTTTATTGCTGTGGCTGCATGAAATAGTCTTAAAGAGGAAACTACAGTGTCATTGAAGTTCAGGAAACCATGTGCCCATAACAAAGGTAATGTGATGCAGAAGTTTTGCTCTTGGCAAATAAGGGTAATTCTGCAAGTTGGATGTTTCATGACCCTTTTTCTGCCATTATCCTGTCTTGAGGACTTTGGCAATATAATTAATCTTTTAGGTATCTTTGCTGCCTGTCTGTTGTGAACTAGTATTTTATGGTTCAGATTAAGAACATTAAAGAAATAATTGCAACACTGTTCTAAGTGTTAATAGAGAAACCTGAAGAACTCCATCTGACAGCATGGAGATGATCTGGTCTTCCTTGTTTTCCTTTCGTAAGGAGGAAAAAGTATCTCATTCCTCAGGTAACCAGTACCACCCCCTTTTTCAATATACAGATAAACACATGGTATACATAATATTAATTATGCATTACTTAACAACTATAACTTATGCCTGAAAGTTTTCATTGCATACCATAAAAAAGACTCACAGAGTACATATACACATGCAGAACCTTTTCTTGTGAGTGTAGAATAAGGAGAACAAACTGTTCCAGTGTAAGGTACCTATCCAGGATACATTCCAGATTCTCTCCTTTTTAATAGCTGGGCCCTGAATATTTCAGAAACCTCCCCCTTTCCTGACATGCAGACAGCCCATTCAGGCACAACGGAGCTGACCTTTTCTATTAGGAAAGATCAAAAATGCAGTGGGACATCTGTCCTTCTTGACCACTGGCCACAATCTCTGGAAATCTTACAAATGGAATAATGGTATTAATACATATATGATCAGCATTAAATTTAAATATAAGATACATCTCTTTAGCTGAGCTTACACCTTGCAAACTTGTCTCAGTGCATCATAAGCCAATGGGAAGAATACTGCCCGTCAGACCTGTTGTTTGTATAGATACCATGGTGATAGTGTGTGATAAGATACAATTTATTTTTACAACAAGGCAATAATTCTTACTTACCTATTTGCCCCATGGTGTTCTGAGGACTAATCAGTTACTGTTTGCTCAAATCTGTAAAAGGCCATATAAGTACTAAGTAGTAGTATTATTATTACCTTATTATGATATTGACTTTACAACATTGAACTGGCAGTACTTCCTTCTACTTAGGTGCAATATTACCATGAAGTGTTTATATTCCCATAATGTAAATGTTTCCTTTTGAAGGTGAGTTGAATGCCTTATTATTACACATGACCCACAGTATAATTTATTTATATGAGCCAGGAGACTCTAAAAATACATTCCAGGGACCTTTTCAGTTAGACTTACACGCTTTTTACACTCCCAGTTTCTCCTGAGCAGTGTTCATTGACATGCATTTCCGAAAACCTGTTTGGCCAATCCATATAGCCCTCCAGGGCCCTGTGTTTTGCTGCACCAGTGGGCATGCTGTCATTCCTCTGGCACTGAAATACAGCTGACTGTAAAAGCTGGGCTGCTATTCCACTGCTGAATTCACCTGATGTGGAAGCACCCAGCCTGAGAGCAAAGGCTTAACAACCATACAAAGTCAAACCTGCAGTCCTGTGCACTATTAGCACTCACACCAAGTGCCAACATGCCCCTCACTCCCCCTTGAAAAACCCACAAAGCCACCTGATCTGTCAAGTTGGCTCTTAGTATCCGTATTGCAAGCTGACAGATATTTACTCTCCTCCCCCCAGCCCTTACATCTGGATCAATGGGGACAGGCTTTCCACCCCTCAGAAGATTCACTTACATTAAGTGGCGAGGTGGAAGCAGTAAATGAACAATAGACGGCTGTCAGGCTCGACAGCAGGGCATGGATGTATGAGCGTGGAGCTGACAGTGAGGGCCTCAGAGGGTAAACTGCTTTGCTGGAACTAATTAAACAGATGAAATTATTACATGAATATGCAGATGTTGTTTACATTTTACCATATGGTATTATTTCAGGTAATAACTCGCAGGAGGATCCCTTCCTCTCATCAAGAGGAAATGAGTTGAAAAGGAGGCTCCACGTGTCACCTTTCAGTTGCTAGGCAGACATTGATATGGCAGGCTTCTCTCCAAGTCACAGAGAAACTCTTCTCCTTGTAGCTATATGACACTGGAGAGGATTTGCATTCTCCCTGCTATGCAATGTTAGAAGAGATTATCTTTTATTAAGCGTAAATGTTAGGGTTGCAAATTCTTTTCTGTTAGGCACAGAAGGCATGCTCTTTTCCAAATGTTGATTCCCAGTGTGTACTTTACAGCTGAGATGCTGCCATAGTCCATAGGTAAGGACTGACAGATCTGTCCAAATACGTAAAGGCTGCAAGTATGACATTTCTGCAGAGTCTGACATGTGGCTGTGCTGGTTAGCATTTACTGCTCTGCTAACCTGAAGTGTTGATAACAGAGGCATTCCTTTTCAGTAAGTTTCCATTCATCATACTGAAAAGGTTGCTCTCTGGAATTACAGAGGCACAGGACTACCACAGCCAACAGTATCAAAATCACTCGTTATATGATTTAGGATGGGTAGTCAGCTAGAATCTGACATGACAAAATTGCTGCGCAACCTAGGCAAAGATACAGCCTGAAAACAAGCAACACTGCAAACTAAAGGTGTTTACTATGGAAGAATGGTGACAGACCATAGGCAACACAATGCTGAAACCACCTGGTTTAGGAAATACTCATTACTAGATAAATGCAGGAAGGACAACTGCAGAACTGTAGCCACTCTTATGCCATCTGCATCCAGTCTCTAATGAAAAACTGTCACAAATCTTGAACAAATAAATATGGTTGTAATTGCCAAAACAGGACTAACAACTCCACTCATGAACAGATCCTTTTGCAGTAGTCTGCTTCTTAAAGATGAACATGCAACTGTCCTGTCATTTTACTACTAGATTATTTGAAATTCCCATCCTAAACCAATTCAGTATTAATGTGATACTTCTTTCAGGATGATTCAGCATCTCATTTCTACAATGACCATTTTCATACCCCCTGAGGGATCAGTGGCACCACCTTTTTTATTAGATGCACAAAAATATCTTCGTATGACTCTTTTTATTGCTTCTTCTAAATGTTCCTAGCTGGTAAGCGGATTGACCATATCGATCTTTTCCCAAAAGCTCAAGTACCAGATATGCTTCTGTAGTTCATTGATAGGGGATAATGCCAAGTTACATCACCACTGCACTGACAGATTGGTTGCACATTGCCACTGATACATTTGGCTTCCAAATATCTTTCTTAGGTACATCATTTTAATAGATTGTTGGGGTCACTGATGACCTATATCATTTAAGATGCAAAGACATGATGTCAGTGGTGTAAAATGTGGTCTTGATCAAGCTATCATACTGTATTTTTGAAATAAGAAAACTGTTTTCTCTTTACCACTGTTTTCCCTGTAAAAATCCAACTGAAAAGCCAGTATAACTGCCTCTGGCCATTCAGAGTGCATGAACAAGAAAAAAGCTCAACCAGGGCTCCTTCACCTGGAGATAGATAGCTTTATACAGAGCCAGTGCTATAAGTTCAGAAAGGATTTCTTTGACTTCGTCTTCTGACAAAAACATTTAGCAGTATAACATATATATCAAAACAAACCAGAGCAGTTCACTTTATATACACTCCCTTTGGAGAGGAGGTGAGAAAACAAACACAGAACAGATGTTAGTCATGCTTAATGTACTACTGGAGGGTACTCAGATACTAAGGTGATGAATATGGTAAAAGAAATAAGTATTCTTTTCTGTAACTGCTATTCCTAACTGACAAAAAAGCAATAAGAAGTTCTTAATTCCTCTGCTCATCAATGCACCATGTAACAACCAGACACTGAAGGTAAACCCTCTGGGTTTTCCTCAGGAAACTAGCACACACAACAAACGTTGCTACTAATTACTGACGCCCGCCTTTCCCTCCTTGTTTGGTATTGCTGAATGTTGGCTTTGATCACTCAAAAAACTGCATTCCTCCACAATAAGTTAATTCACTGCAGCAGTTAGGAAAAGTTTCTCTAAGTTCCTATAGATTGTCTTGTCAAAGTCTTTGTCTTCATAATGTTATGTATTATATTACACAAAGAAGTTTTGTTTTAGAAAACTATTAATTTTTCACCAGAAATTATTCCTCTAGGTTGTAGGGCGAAGCCATGGGTTTTGTTGGGCACACATTTGTCTCAGCCCTGCCACTGTGCACTTTTGTATAACCACAACCATGTCTGTTCCTGCTAACAAAGACACCCGATTGTGGAGCAGTTCTCATCTCTCATTATACAGCTTATTGTCTATCCACAGTGTATATTATGTTTCTTGGTCCTACTGAAAAAGAGCCTGGGGGGAAAAAGGCAATAAATTCAGGAACTTCAGTATCAGGATAAGAGAAGAACTTGCTGCGGGTGATCAGAGGTGTGGACAAGGGAACAAATGAACAGAAGTGCTACAACAGAAGCTGAGAACATCCTGTTGTTGGCATCACGGGAGGTGGAGAGCAACTGCACACAGATCACTGAACAGGCACTGCCTAAGGCTGTTATTGCTGAGCAGAAGTCATGATACAGCTATTATTAATAATAGTATAATGGTGCTCAGAGGTCTCTTGATGGTGTCAGAAGCAGCAAATGAAACACCAGATGAGGCCTGGAGAATAAGGTCCTGCCTTATGCCTTTCCATCTTTTCTCATTTACCTCTATCAGACAGGCTTTCTACAAGTTTGTGTAACTTCAAAGCCCTGTACATTGGATAATCTGAACACAGATTTACATAAGTAAATGCAAGAACATAAGTATATACATCTAATTTCCTTAAAAATCACTCTTTTTTCCTTATATTTACTATTACAGTGAATCACTACCAGTTATTCACTGGACTTTATTTTTCCCCACTCGCTAACATGTCCAAAATTCCTCATCTCAGTCTTCTGGACACCATCCTGTTGTTTTAGTATTATTATACTGATCTCCTCAGCGAACTGTCTGGGTATTGTGAACTCACGTGGAGACAACTGTGACTTCTTTATGCTTGGAAAATGTCCAGCACATTAGTGTTACTGAAAAAAATAGACAGTAGGTAAACTTTGCTTTCATTTCTTCTCATTCATCTTTTCTTCTTCCAAGGAATCAAATCCACTTGGGAGGAACTGACTTCATAAGATAACTTACTAATGCTGTAAGACATACAATTAAAATTAGCATGTTCATCAAACACGTATGCAATTTATCACACAGAGATAAGTGTGGCTTCTTACCTCCACTAGAAAGTCACAGTGAGCAAAGGGCAGCAGAATATCCATTTGTTTTCCTCATAGCAGATTCTGTTTCAGAGTTTCATACTTCAGTATTTTGTTACCTGAGGTTTAAACTTTCCCTAGTGCATGCAAAATGAAGTAAATCAAGTCATAGCAAAGACAGGTTTGGCCTGAAGTCTCTTGGATGAAGGCCCAAACCTAAGAAAACTGCACTCAAACTAAAGCAATATAAAAGAACTGATGTGTGTTCCTGCCATGGAAAAGCCACAACTGTCTAGTGTTTCGCTTGTCCAAACTTCATGCTGATCTGCATTAAAGAGAAAAAACTAATGCCAGATCTGGAGCTGTGTTGGTTTCCATTACAGTATTTCACTATAATAAACATGATATATCAACTAGGGTGGGTTGAGGTTTTTTTTCTATGAATGTTATATTGTGTTGATATCTAGGGAGGAAGACAGATACTTTGAGCTTTATGTATTATGTAGAATTATTTTCAGGTTGTGCTAAATTGACAAAGCAAACCAAAAATCTGCAAAAAATTCCTATTGCTTTCAATACCCTTCTCAAAATTTCCAAGTCTTTTCACAGTTACATTTTGTCTTTTCATCAAGTGAAAGCATCTCAGATTTCTAGAACACAGCAAGGAGATATTTCTTACACTATATGGGTCGGAGAGAGAGTTTCAGATATGAGGCATCAACAAATAGTCCAGAAATTACAGAGAAATGAAAGAGAAAATGAATTTAGAAGTATTTTGGTTTAGAGGGAGATTTAAGGACCAGCTTCTGTTTGAAAGCCTATAAATTGTGTCATTCCCACCCTAAAAAGAATTCAGGCAGGCATGATCCTACTGAAGCTCACCAAGGAACCTACCCATACACAACTCAGAGCAACACCAGGGCTCTTGCTTTGTAGAATTCAGTCCTGAAAGCAGCTAGAAGCCAGATGTCAGGGTTGTAGGCACCACCAGCTCATCTGCCAACAGACATAGTCAGCAGCTGTATGAAACCTGCTTTCCAAAAACACAGTGACATGGACTCAGAGAAATGCCTTGTGACTGCTTAATACTTTGTGTTTCCAAATAACATGAGCTTACAGCTGTACCCTATGTTTCCTTATGGGTAGAATATTGTTGAAAAGTGAAATAAAAGTGTAGGAGGGAAAGGGATTCCTTACTTTACTGACCCGTAGCATCATTCTTGCTGTTCATACTCTAAACTGAAACTCTTCTTGTAGAGATTACCACAAACTCTCTATTGAGAAAGCAATCCACATAAAATCCTCTATACCTGGATAGTTGCTATGCCTGACAAGTTTTCATTAAAGTTACTCTAGGAATAGCCTAGAGGGATTCACGAACAACAGACAGTCCTAATCTGAACAAGGCAGGAGAGAAGAGGCAGCAGCCATAACCTATGATATCATAGAATCATAGAATAGTTAGGGTTGGAAAGGACCTTAAGATCAT
>JBAFWW010049065.1:11170-42594 GCA_036873685.1 Agapornis canus | reverse complement strand
TCCTGGCTTCCCCTCCTCCCTGGCAGAGCATGAGACTCACAAAGTCCTTGGTCAGTCTGAACATTTAAGCAGTAACTAAAATCATCGGTGATATCAGTTCTGTTCCCAGGCTGACTCAAAACACAGCTGCACCAGCTAAGAAGAATAAAAAATGACTGATACTGCTGAACCCAGGACAGCAGCCATCTCCTCTCCAGAAGGGGAGGTAGGTTAGATGGAATTACTGCAGTGGGCAGTCCTTTATATGTAAGCTCTGATCTTTGGGAGCATTCTCAGAGAACATCCCTAGGTACCTATTAATTACCTCTCCTCTGCTGTACAAGTTTCCCTCTTGGGTCAAGCTTCAGTATTGATGCTCACAGACAAAGCCCACATTGATCTGCTGTGTGCCAAGTGTGGTGGGAGGGGAAGGCTGGCTTCAGCAATATTGCTTCTGTCTTTGTGCTTTACAGCAAAGAGTATAGCCACAGTGAGTACCATGGAGGCAGGAGACCTTTGCTGGTGCAATACAGCTGCAGAGCATCCAGTGCTTTCTTTAGTCCCCACAGCAGCTGGAAAAATGGAGAAAAACTACTCCAGATCTGACCGACTGGAAATTTATACATAAAGACTGTAGAATTGACCATAGCCCTCCCTTGAGGTCATATACCCTGCCAGCTAGAGAAATTGGTGCTGTCTGGGAGATGGTCAAGGCCATGCATGGCCTTGTAGCCAGACTTCCATGCACACACCCCTGCTCTGTGCTCAGTGTTGAGATGGAGTGAAACCTTTTAATTTATTCCTGGATGTGAATGACTCAAATATGCCACATCTATCATTGTATCTCCTTAACTAAATGGATTAATTTTTTTTTTGTCCTCTTCACAGGCTTAATTAGCAATCTGTAGCACAAATTAAATCACTATCAACTAATTCCAACTATCCCTTCAGAGTAGCCATTAGCTAGCTAAATAATCTGGTTAGCATTGAAATGAGCCTGCATCTTACACTGCAATCACACCACCCTGATTTCACAAAGCTGCTTTTTCTTTCTTTCTTCATTTCCTCCAATGCCGATAACGCTTTGTCCTTCCTAATGAGGGCAGCAGTCACTTGTGCTTGGAGTGTGCTTGCTTGCAGGCATTTAAGCAATGTTTGAGAGTTTGTTGCTGTGCGTGAGGTGACAGCTGATCCATGGTGAGGGTTTCTGTCCAGATAGAAGATGGAACAGAGAGAGAAAACAACTCTTTTCCTCCAGTTATGGACTAACTCAAGGGCAGTGTTCATTTCATTCTCCTGTAGGTGAGCACAGGGATATCTAGTGTATCAACCTCTGTGGGCAAAGGAAACATCACACGTATTAGCGTGTTGGCTTAAATATATGAAACCCCTGGAAACATTAAGAAAGCTATATAAGCCTGTGATCCTTCAGGAGCACAGCCATGGCCTTGCAGACTCTATCCAACTGTTTCTCCTTTGCTTTGTCTCTTCCGTTGTCAGCACCATCAGCAAAAGCTTGTTGTAAAAGAACAGTTCTCATCTGGCATCATTTTATAGGGCTTGCATGAGGACAGGAAGGTCTGATAAAAGTTCTGAGGCAGTTTTGGCCAAAGATCCTGCCAGAGAAAGCTGAAAAAATTGGAGAGTGCTGAGGTTCCTACTGAGGGATTTTGGGGCATTTCTGCTTAGGTTATTTTCTAACACTTTGTGTTGCTGGTGTGTGAAATGCAAGGGGATTATGACTCCTCTAAATCCTTTCAGTTTGTCCCCACTCTTGTTTTTGCTACAGCCAGAATGCAAGCTGTTTGGATGTGGATGTTAAATGTACAGACTTCATAATCTCCAGGGTCCTTATGCTTGCAATAATAATAATCTACAATAAATTTTTGCTATGCTTTTCTTTCCCATTTTGCTTGGCTATTGCAAAAGGAATAGAAAAAGCAGGAGAATGGTGAACAGAAGTGGTCTTGACTATCTGGACTCAATTGGGGATTTATTGGTGTTCATGATTTTGGAAGGGAGGATTCAAATTCATGAGGTTCTGCAGAAACAAAACAAAAGTGGTCAAAACAGTGCTGCTACTCTTTTCTGGTAACACAAGAATCACTCGGGAAATGTCTTGGTGGAGATTCAGGAAGATGGCTTTACAGCAACTGAGTATCAAGTTTCTTTAAGTATTTCCATGTTAATGATTTTACATACTGCTTTGGGTTTTGGAAGGAATTAGGTTGGAGCAGCATTTTGTTCTGGACAGAGGAAATGTGAATCCCTAGTCTGCTATAATAATACTTTCTGACAAAGCATGCAGTTTTCAGTAGACATCGTTGCTTCTTGCTTTGTATAGCTTGCATTTGATAAGGAGAAATAAAAGGAGGATATGGCTAATAATATTTCATAGTTGTGCCCAGGAGGTGCCAGGAGGTCGAAGTCATTATGTCAGGTTTCCTCAGTGGATTATTATAAAGCACAAGATCTGGGTTTTCTTTTCTTTCTCACAGATTTGAAATATGGAAATGTAATTTGGGTAGAAACATAGATTGAGACATAGATTGAAACATAGATTCTCAAAGGTTTGTGTCTGAACAATTTGGTGTAGGGAGTAGAGGATGGCAGAGATCGGGCAGGAAAGCAACCTTTCTTCTTTGTCTCCAGCTATACCATTGCTATGCCTCACCCTCTATGAGTCCCTCCTTCTGCTTCCTCATAAAAGCTTCTCTCTGCCTCACCTTCTTTCACTCTGGGGGGCAAATTACATGGGAATTTCCAGTTGTGATCTTTAGATCTCTGAATGCTGTGTTGTATATGTTGAGAGGTGGTGATGCTGCAGTTGAAATCGCCTGCCTTTGGAAAGGGAAGTGGAGACCAAACCAGCTGCTTGTTCCTCTTTAACTACAGCCTTACAGCTATCTTCAATCTCCAGACAAACTGGTCAGAGCAGTTGGATATGGGATAAAAGCACAGGGGCCTACCTTTCCTTTGCAGTAAGCCCAATGTCAAACCTTATTCCTAAATCTAAGCATGTATTTAAATGCAGTAATGTAGTCTGTAGGAGACAGTATTTGAATAGCTCTTCAGGAATCCAGGTGGCTTTGAGAGAGCCTTTTTACTGCTCTGTGCTTTGTTTTTATCTTCTTGTCAGTGGGGCAAATAACATTGGTTCCCTTCATGGGGTTTTCTAGAACCTCAGGGCAGAGGGCAAGTGAAGTGCTGTGTGTGGTGTTGCTTTTGTACTCAAAGTTCTTTTTTTTTTTCTCTGAATAAAGAGGGCAAAAAGAGCTCCTACCAAGTGATTGAATAAGGGACTAGAAGCAGAAACAAGTGAGAGAACTGAATCTGGGAATATATAGAAAGCAGACTTCCCTGCTAATTGTCTCTTCACATACTTTACTGAAAACGCTATGCAGCAGAGAGCCCCTGAAGTCTCTTCCCATGGATAATAAAGGTCCTTTCCAACCCTAACTATTCTATGATTCTATGGTAAGGTAACATAGCATAACATAATGTAATGTTCCCCACCTCATTTTCTCATAAAAGATTAATGCACACGTTCCTTCACTCCTTTCTCTACCCCAAACATCACTGACAAAGTTTCACATAACCAGTGTGCCACAGAGGCTGTGCAAAAGTTTATTGCTTCCCCACCTGGTCAGCAGCATGAGGAATGATTTAGTGGGTCAGTATTGCTACCCTGTTAGAAATGACTAGCACAGGCTCTGGTGGCACATTCATTAAGTGCTCCAAGCAGCCATCGGTATGCAAAATGGCACTTTGAGTTTACTGCTTATCCTTAGTAGCAAGCAAATTCAGAGTTATACCTGTTGTGCTCTGCCTATGGCTATATTATAAAACATTGCTCTTGATTTGACAAGTTTAAAATTTGCCCCCAGCTATGTCCTAAGCTTAGTTTACTATTTTAAAATTAGCATATGTTTTTATATATGTTATAAATATTTAACCTGTTGACCAACATTAATATCAGCCCCCTACCCTTTGCAAAATAGAGTAATTGCAATGTAAAACAAACTTACAGAATGAAAGGATGTCTACATCACTATTCCTCTGTTTGAAATGGTTTCTCAGACTTGATACCGAAGGGATGAATAAAATTAAGCTTACTGATTATCATTTAGGCCAAATATACTTTCTCCATTTGGAGGAAGGAGCTCTATTAATCAGCTTCATTTCCTGGCTCACGTGAAGAGTGCTTCTGTGTACCTTTCACAAGCTCCATGATAAATACATATAAATATATACTCATGCTTGAGCATAAATATATAGATGCTAAAATAGCATTCAAATCTTTCTGTCATCTGCTCCATTACTCCTGTGATAGGTAGAGAGATAAAAGCCCTCAAGGTTAAATTTTTTCACATTTCATTTTCTCATTTCTTGCTAATTTCCAAGTACCAGGACCTGTAAAGAAACTGGGCTCTAAGAAGTGGAATTAAATGAAAATTTCAGGCTTGTGTGGAAACAACAACCAATGGAAATTTACTGAAAGGTTAAAGGAGAGGACAAGAGGCAAACCGGGAAAAATCCTTTAAAAATCTAAGCGTAGTCGATGTTGTTGCCTGCACTTTAGTGCACATAAATTAAGACAATAATTCTAGGAGCTGAAGGCTCCAGTTTAACACTTGTGGTTTCTTGTGGCCCTCGAGTCTCTCTGTGGAACTGCAACTTCATTATGTACAGCTGAGGAGACATTATTCTTTACATTATCTACTGTGCTAACACAGTTACCGCTGATGCGCTAGTGCTATTTGGATTCTCAAACGTAATGGGCAGGTATGTTCTGCAACCATTTATGTGGCTTTTCTGCCAATTTGCAACTGAAATGACTTTCTTTGTTGAGAAAAGTGTATTTACCACATCTAATTTCTGCGCTTCTCCAGGTTAACTCAGCATTTCTGTTTGGATGGATGATGTTGGCTGGTCCAGTTATGGGTTAAGTGCCTATGAGCTATGTCCTAGGGGAAAAAAATTGGCACACTGATGTTCAAGAGAAATACGCATTTTATTTTTTCTTACATAGGATGTGGGGTTTGTGGTAAATTCTCTGAATAATCTTTCCCCTTTTACCCCTGCTTCTTTCTGTATACAAGATGAAAGTCTGAGTAGGAAGATGGCATTTCTCTTTTTTCTGAGGAGGCTTAAATGTACAGGTTAAACAAATAGGTCCTTGTACTTTCATGTAGGGGAAATTTTAGGTCAGAAAGAGGCCAGTGAGCTTGTGTTAATTGAAAACAGTAGCTCATGTCTTGTAGCAAAAAAAATATATCTAAGTTTAGTCCTGCAGTGCTGCAGACCTCAGCAGAGTCTTGATGGTTTTCAAAGAAATTTCATTGTGTAATACTGGCCTATTTCTCTTTTTCAGCAGCTCATTTAAGACGAGAGTTAAAAGCATGCTCCCCTTAAACTGCATGAAGCTGAGGGCAGTGCCTGGGGTACTTCACAGCAGCTGGAATGGGTGATGACATTGCAGATGACAAGGTGAAGCTGTTTGGGTTGAACAATTCTTATAGCATCAGCTCCCACCAAGGGGGAGGCCTTGGAAACCCTGGGTGGGGATAATCTGGGAAAAACTAAGGCAGGCGTAGTTCAGGTTTAAATATGTAGCTTAATCCTGGTTATCCTCCTCTGGGGTAACCTATGCCCAAGGACAGCAGGTGTTGGCCATGCCAGAAATACTGTCCATGCTGCAGGAACCTCCTGGTTCCACGTGGATGCTCTGAGAGCAAATGACTCCAGCTCTAACATCCCCTCTGTGGTATCATGTGGGGGGGGTGGGAAGGAAGAAAGTCACATGAGGTAGTTGACCAGAGGAAGATGCTGAGTGATTGTTCTCTGGTTCTATTTTTCTTCCCTCTGCATCTTGAAGTGTTTGTTTGTTTTTCAAGCCCCAGCTGTTGGAGTCGGGGATCACACAAGAACATCAGGTCTCCTTTCTTAAGCAAACAAACGCAGCAGGCTTTACCAGAGGAAGAACATGAAAGTGCAAATCCCAGGGGCTGGAAAAACCCTCTGGAAGACAAAAGCCGCAACATTTATTAATTTGTTGAATAACCTGTTGGGGCCTGACTTGATTTTCAAATAAATGGAATTAGAATATCAATACCAGAATGCCAGGTTCCTAAAATATTCAAAAGCAGCTTGCTTTTATGGTAGTGCCTTTCATGGAAGCTGCTTCATAAGGTGATTTGCAGTGCTAAATAATAAATAACAACACACATGCACACACAGAGACATTAACAGCTGTGGCCAAGGGAGGAAAAGATGTATTTTCAGATGAGATGAAGAGAGAAATGGGGAGTCAATGAGGCAGAGAGATACAAGAGGGGTTGGATCTGGGTCAGCTGTTTAATTTTGACCTTGGTAATTATTAGTCATTGGAGATAAAATATAGCTAGTGTCTCCAGAATATTCTCCATGTATTTTCTATTGCAAGAACCAGGAAGTATGGAGGGAAATAAGAAGCTGGCTGGATTCTAAGCAGGGAAGGCTAGATAGAAAAAGGCTTTACTGTTATAGAAGGCAGCTTCCACTGAGGCAGACTCCTGCTGGCTGTTCAGCTGCAGTCCGTGCACATACAGATACCTGATAGCTTCAAGAGATTCATATTAATGCTTAAGCCATGGAAGACTAAGCTAGTGATTAAGGCAGGTACAATTTACATGCACAGATGTTCACCTTGAAGGAAAGGACCAGGAAATGTGTTTCCTACCCAGAGCTTGAATCTTGATCATTTCCCATGTAACAACAGCTGTTTCCCCAGTTTCTTTTTTGCACTTGTTGCTTTTGGTACTGAGTGTCATTTCCTTTGCAATATCTGTGTGCTTGTATAGAATTAAGTCCCCCTACCTCATGCTTCTTACTGGGAGGTCACACCAGCCATTTAAGACCCCTTTCAGTCCCAGCACTAAAATTTTGGGCTATTGTAAAACGAAAGAGCAATCCATCCTATGCCAGCCCTTAAGTATGAAACTGTGTGAGTTTTCCTGGTGCTTAACTTGATATGTACAGTCAGATGCAGTGGCTTTATAGCAACATAAGAGCAGCAGTTTTATGGAAAGTGAAGATAAATTATGAATTTAAGCAGTAGTTGTGCACATGGTGAGCTCCAGAACCTTTGCAAGGCAGCAGTATTGTACTTTACTTCCCTGCCAGTGAATAGGAGATGTTAGCCATTCCCTACTCTCAGAAGAGTAGTGGGACAGTATATTGAGATTGTGAAGCTTGTGCTCATAGAAGTGACTAGTTAAAGAAGAGCAGCTTTCTCTATTCATGCATCCTGTGTATGAGTGAGGAGTTGCAGGTGCATATGTTTCCTCTTTGCTTCCTAGGGATGCTCATAGTTTGCAGAAACCTTGGATAACTCTTTATTTTGTCTTTGCATTTTGGATTTCTTGGAAAACATAACACTAGGTGGGGATGCAAATGAAACAATTCTTTAAAGAGCTGTAGGATCCATCAGTATTCCAGAAATGGTCACCTTAGAGCAGAAATCATGTTGTTTGCTCCAAGTGCTGTAACATACGTATTTTCAACTTGGTTTTGACAGAAAGTCCTCTAATGAACCTAACAGGATTCATACCTACCTCTAGCTGGATGCATTCTCCTAAAGTCCAGTTTTGTTTTCATCTTTTGGAAGCAAACCTGGTGGACTTGTACCTTTCAGATGTTTTGGATTTGACTAGGTTCTTTAAACAGGTTCTAGGCCATGAACACCTTTTGTTTCTCCTTTTGCTGAGGGCTTCACATAAGTGGAACAGGTTTCTTATGTGGGACTGGGGTCACTGACCAGCTCTTATGAGGCTAATCAGAGTGGGTACTTGCCATTTCCTTGCTAATCATTTGTTACCCTTATGCCTTGGGTTCTGTGTAAGACCCTGGGATCTGCTTTATAAAATCAATATTTGTGAGCACACAGAATGTAAATTAAAACTTGTTAGCACAGAGAACACGTAGAAGTGGAATAAAATACCAAACCAAAATATTTGCCATAAATCTTCATCATGCATTATCCTATTTTCTGAAGTTTATCCTGATATCTACTTAGTGGGAATATTCATTTAAATGTGCTTCTTAGCAATTGCTTGTAGCATTTGCATCTTTAGATGCTTGCTGTACTTGAAGAATTGCTGTTTCTGTTCTAACACTGTGCTGATACTCCAAAGAAATTGTCCCTGTGCTTTATGGATAGGTACATTCATTATGCCTTTACTAAAGTTATCAGGATGGTAATACTTTAGTCCCAGCTTTTATCACTTAGGTACTGGCAGTGGGGACTGCTTACCAAAGCACAGAGCTGCTCTGTGGATCTGTACCTCTCTCCTTGGGGGTGAAGAAGGGAGTGCTTAACCCCCACAATATCATTCTCTGTTGTAGAGAAGAAATAATTTTCCTTATGCAACTGATGATTAAGAAAGCACCAGTAATCGATTATTCTCCCCAGCTAATCACTGCCTGTAGTGCTCGGGGACAGGAAAATGCCCCAGGACCCAAGCCTTGGTCATACAAAGCAGTTCAGAAATTCACTAGAGAAAATTTATAGTGGTCTTAGCATCCTGTGATACCTCACATTCATGCTGATTCACTTCCCTTTGGGGTTCAGACCCACAAGAGTCCCCAAAACCAGGATGAGTGCAGTGTGTTTCATAGGGGATATTTCACTTTTGGGATACCACAGTCCTGCTCATAGCCTGCTCATCTTAGCATAATATCTACTAGCATGCTGCCTGTCAGCTCTCTCCAGTGAGTCTGTAAGTGGTTTTGTCCTCTTAGGTGATGTGTAGGTTTAGTCCTGTAAATGATGGCACAGGATTCCTACAAAGGGGTAAGTTACTTCATGCTGAATCCTAGCTGGATGCTTCGGTTGCAGTCCTGGATTCAAGTTTTTAACAATTTAGCACATAACGCTTTCTAGATAGAACCTCTGGGATTTTCTGCTGACTTCAGGTTTCAGCCAATGCTAGCCTGTATTCCAGCTCTTGTTGAGGAAATCACATGCAGTTCGAGCCCCAGTCTGAAGCTGTTCCACATACAAAGTGGTTCTTGGACAGCAGTCAACAGAATGGCTGGGCGCGTAAAGGCTGAAGGGTTGTCAGATCAGGTCTCCAGTAGCAATTTTGTTGAAAACAAATGGTTTATTTTTGGTTTATGTCTCCTTAACAATGTAAGAACCTGCAAGAAGTGCTCCTGGGCAAGCTAAAAAGCCATGCTGCCCAAATCGCAGTTCAGTGTGTAAGGTGGTGGGAAAAGGCTCCATCAGGAAAGCAGTTTCATTATCAAATATCTGAAAACCTTTTATAGTTGTTTTAAGCAACCTCTGTTCTTGCCTTTTGGTGAAACAATTACCATGAAGCAGTCTGTCGCTGGGCTGGCTTTGAATTGTTCTGCCCAGTTGAGTGATCTGATTTGATGTAAAGCTTAGAGTTCTCAATCTTTATTTCCTTGCTGTGTCTCCTTTCTCATCACCAGGAGCTTTGGATTTCCCCTCTGTACTGCAGATCGTTTAATTCCCTGCACGGGGATTATACTTTCGGTGTGTTCACAACTGTTTGCTCAGAGCAAGTGCCTCCTGCTACTGCCCAATTGTGGAGTTTCACTCAAGTGGAACAAGTAATAACAGAAATATGCAGCTCTTGCTGCCTTCATTTGGCTTCTTAGGTGGCAGGGAGCAAACTGCATGGCTTTCTCCTGCAAAATGGTTAACTGGGGCTTTGGGAGAGGAGCTAGAGGAGGATTTCATATAGCATCAAATACAGATAAATAATCCTCTTTGGTCCTTTGAACTTGGCATTACTCCTGCAGCTGTTGAAGAGGGTGAATGTTATGAGGAAGGGGAGCTGGTAGCAGTGGCTCTTAATGGGGCAACCCTCACTGTGTCTGTACTGAAGGCTGGGGACAAAGATGTAGTGAGCCTGGCACTGTAGAAAGGAATGGGTTCAGTGCTAGGTTGAAGGTAGCGTACCATGTTTGATGACTGCTGCCATGGAGTCTGCTCCCTGCAGTGGGGCATGTTAACAGTGTAAGCATTCTTTGCACAGCAGAGCAGCTTCTGGTCAGAGGGATGGAAAGAGCGGAGTGGTTAGGGCTCTGTGCTGGGCAGATTTTGTCCTTCTCTCTTGGTGAATCAAATCACTTACTGTTTTCTGCTTTGCTTTCTGAGCATGAAGATGAGGTTGCTAGCATTTCTGCAGCTCATGGGACTGCAAGGATGAGCTGTCTAAAAAGCTCAGAGGCTAGCTTGAGCAGGCTTAGAAAAAGATGAGGATGCACTCTTCTCTTATATTTGTGTGCATGAGTAGCACCTCTGAATATGCTGTTCCCCCTACCCCTAGCCCTGGGCTGTCCTTGCATGGTTGATTTTCTGCTCCACGTGGGGGGAGGGCCAATTTTATCAGTAAAGCAGAACAAGAACCACCCTGCCCAGCAGGTGGAGAGGGACAGTTTTAGTGTGATGCTCTGTGAGACAATAAACACCCTGTGAGACATAAAGAACAGTAATCTGGCTATTATGATAGCATATTTCTGAAGGGAAAATAAAGACCCTTTTGGGGCCTGTAAGGGCAGTACTTTCCTCTGCTGTCTGGAATGAGAAGAAGAGGTGGGAAGACCCTCTGGGGAAGGTGAAAACCTGCTGCTCTGGTTTGCAGCCCCTACAAGTGGTGTTGCTGGTGGAGGGCACTTGTTAGCAAACAGGTGCCCGATTCAGTCTCTACCTGAGAAAGTGACCCCTATCAGGAGGACAAATTCAGCTTCAGCAATGATATGTTTCAAAGGAAAACACAAATAACAAAATTGAGTGCAGTGGTGTTGTTCCTTTGAATTGCTGTTTGATGCCCTTGGGCTCTAACAGGCTGGCTGGGATTGGGAGGGGAGAAAGGGCAGCTTGTGCAAGCTGTGTTCCTGTGATAGTGTTTTAATTTCTTCCTCTTCTGTGCCTGGTTTACATTTTAACATAGTTTAATTTTAAAGTCTCCTCTTTTTTCTCTCCTTTTTTTTCCCCCCTTCTCTTTCCAAGGTGAATGTCGAGCAGTAATGTAATGAAAAGTTGACAGGCACAGATCTTTTTTAATAACTCTTATGTTGCGTAGCTTAAATTGGTTTAACTATAGCTGAGCTGAATAATAAGCAGAAGTGAATTCATCTCCTGAACCACGAATACTTTTAAGTTGTCTTTTGGAAAGGGTTTGATAGCTCTGGCTCTCATTCTGGAAGAATGGGACCATGGTTTGTTGGTCACTGTGTGAGAGCTGGGAAGAGTAGCAGAGATGGGACACATCCTCAAATTGAAGTGAGATGAAAAGGCAAGTCTACTGCCTTCCAGGCAGCTCATGTTTCCTCTGTGCAGTGTAGAGCTGCACCAGGGCTATAGAGCTGCACCAGTAGTATCAGTGGGCAGCTCTGGGTTTGAATGTGACTTTGAGAGGGGCTGAAAACCAAGCTGCTTCCCAGCCCTCCTTTGCAACACCCATCACGTGAAGCTACAGCATAACCGGGGGTGGGGGGGGGGGGGACACGACGACTCTGGGACAGCAGAGGGAGCTGAGTGGCAGGGTTAAACCATACAGCTGCATGCACTCGCATCTTCCACTAAAGCAGGTTGCCGCAAGCCCTTTCCAGCCTTGCCTTGAACACTGCCAGTGATGGGGCAGCCACAGCTGCTCTGGGCAACCTGTTCCAGCGCCTCATAGTGGAGAACTTCCTGATGTCTAACCTCAGTCTCCTCTCTGTCAGCTTACAACCATTCTGCATTGTCCTGTCCCTACCTGCCTTTGACAAAAGTCTCTTCAGATTTCTTGTAGCCCCTTTAGGTACTGGAGCTGCTCTAAGGTCTCCCTGCAGCCTTCTCTTCTCCAGGCTGAGTGAGCCCAAGAGCTGGATGCAGGACTGTAGGGGTGTCTCAGCAGAGCATGGCAGAGTGGGAAAATTCCCTCTCTCAACCAGCTGATGACACTGCTGGGGATGCAGTCCAAGACACAGGTTGTTTCTGGGCTGCAAGCACACACTGCTGCATCATGAGTTTGTCATCAGCACCCCCAAGACATTCTTCATATGGTTACTCTCAATGTTAACTACCAGGCGGAAAGTAGAGGCTGCTTCAAAGTATCTTAGTGATGCATTTGAGCAAGGCTAGTAAGGGCTGAGAACTCCTCAGAGGTTTTGGAGGGGAATGGTATCACAGATCCCAAATGAAGACAGACAACCTGCAGGCAGGAGAAGGGATGCTTGACTGCTATGAGAAGGTTGAATCTTGTTTTCATGGCCAAAAGAGGTTTCTAGAGGACTGGAGGCTGAGGGACAAAAGCCATCAGTCCTTGATATTTGTTTCTGTATAGGGAGTGGAGTACACACAAATCCCCTCTTACCTTAAATGCTTCAGCTCTAGTGAAAAGCCAATCTTACAAGACAAAATCTCTTCCCATGTTCAGTCTCTAGGTGTTTCCTCTCTTCTTTTTTCATCTTCTCACTGGTACCACCATTCAACTTCCGTTCATTCCTGGTTTTTTTCAGGGATAACTTTGTATTTCCTCAGTTTTAGCCCTTTCTTTCAAATGTTTTGTATAAATTTGCTTCATTCTCTCTCTCTCCATCATCATGACAGCAACAATACAGCAAAGCATCCTTCTGACCTCTGCTGCAAACAAAATGGGTATGAAACAGGTTCCAATGAATAGGTACAAACAGGTTCCAGTGAATTCCAAAGAAAAGCAGCTCCTGTGATAAGGTTACCCTATCAAGCACTTAATATATGTCCACTTAGGGACTGTTAGGAGTAGATCTTTATTTCATCTCCTCTGCACAGATTTTCTCTTGCACAGCCTCTAATACGTGGCCATACATTACTTACTCTGCCTGCTACCTTGCTCAGTGCTTGCAATGAAAGCTAGTTAGAAATGTTCAGCATCACAATTCACATTGTAAAATATGGCTTGAATTAAATGGTATTTCTTTCTTGTGAAATTGTATTTCACAATAAAACGCCTGTAATACTGGAAGTGCATGCTTTTTAACATTAGCATTTTGCATTTGCTTCCTGGCTGTAGGGTTGATTTTTTTCTTCTGGATTGGAATGAATTTTACATTAAGGACTTCAAAACGGGGAGGGTTGATCTAAAAATGAGACCTTTCATTTGACCCTGAGCAGTTCTTTTGCCCTGAGCTCATTCAGAAAACAACTTCAGCATTGAGCCTTTCTTGTTCTGTTTGGACTAAAGAAAACCCAAAATGAAATGGTGACTTTTTTTAAAGCTCTCAAAGTCCATCCACAAAACAGCTCTGTATTTTGGGTGGTGACATGTGGTGCCCTGCGCTGTGCCTAAGAGGGGTGTTCCTGTAGGAATGGTGCATGGGTGGTGCAAAGCACGTCACAGGCTGTGGGAACAGGAAAAGGCAGTCTCTTGAAGTCATGGGCTGAGTTGTAAGATAGGAATCACCAGCCATGCATCTTCTGTGATGCAGAGCAAGAAACTGAACTTATCAGCAACTGCATGCCTCATCTTCTGAATGCAGATTGAAGGGCTGATGTGTAGAAATGCAGAGAACTTCAGTCAAAAGCTTATTTGAAGGTTTAACTCAGTATGGTCAAGTCAGTGACATGCTAAATGCTCTGGAGTTCATCAGACTGATGATGCCTGGAGTATTACAAAACTAGTTGTTATATTCAGCAGCTTTAATCTCCATATGCTTTAGCCTTTGCTTTTATATCTGATGCTGCTGAGAAATTATCTATGAAATTATTTACATATAGTATGCTGTGCTGAGAAGAAAATGCTCTGAAGTTTTCAGCTACATTGGTTAGAGAAGTCTAGCCAGGTTCAAGAGGAAATGCACAGTTTTCTGCTTGAGACAGGGTTTGGATGTCATATACTAAATAATAATTAAGGCAATAAAAGTCTGTAGTGAACAATTATCCATTTGGTGAACAAAGCAGGGTTTTTCTGGGGGGAGAGGGAGGGTGGGAATAGGAAGCAATTGGGTAATTAGACTGTACCATAACATGTGAGCACAATAAAATTTGCACAGGCAATTTTAAATCTGGCACAGTCTACTCCCTGAGCACCTGACTTGGAAACCTGAATACTTCATGACATTGCTTTTGATGTAACACCACATTACCGATTACAAGTATTCCTGAGCAAAATTACTCGGTGATTTCTGGCCGAAACTCAGGCACTGTAACAATTTGAGCTATAGAACAAACAAAATAATTTATGGCATCTTGGTGGTAAGAAAGGAAATGCTGAATGGATAGCATGAGGGGAGGGGAGAGTTGGCTGTTGCATGGTGACTGGCTTGAGTAAAGGGAGCACATTTGTTGATCCACCCTTTTTTCTTTCATTTCAGTTCACTAAAAGTCCATCCTCGTAAGAAAAAAGATAGGCATAGGGGGATTATTTGCTGCTTTCCAAATAGATCACTCCCAGACTGGTTAGACAGGCTTACAAGGAGAGTCTTGACTGCACACGCTGTGACAATGAGACTTTGCTGGCAGCTGTGATACGGTGGAGTCAATTACCCATCCCTGCCACAGGATTTGTGGAGTGGAGGGAAGGCAATCCCTCCACATCCCCTGCTCCCAGTGTGTAGTGCTTTGGACGTGGGGAGCCTGTGCCAGCCTGCTGATGGACTGTGGACATCAAATGCCTTGCAGATGCCTTTGCATGCTCCTGCAGAAGGGACTGCACAGCTATAGGCTCACTACCTTGCTGGCTGAAAATATTTCATCTCAAATAAACACTTGTCTCATTATCTGGCTGTGCTAGCTTTGCACTATCTGGTTACTGCCTGGCTTGGAGACACCTGTTCTGTGTCCAAGCATTTTAGAGGAAAAGAAAAAAGCTATCCAAAGCTGTCAACAGACATAAAAAGGCTGCCTGTTTCCATGGGAACATACTCTGCTGAGCCCTGAGTATAATGAGCTGCTCCCTGTGCTACAGAAACACTGGACCTTGCTGGAAGAGCCAAGGGGATTGTTCACTGGGCTAGTTTAGAGATGCAATTCCCTTCAGTGACTGTCCTGTTTGAGCAGTGTTCAAGGAGAATGCCTCTAGGGAGACAGTGCTGTGTGTTGGCAGTGCCTGTGGAGAGGATGGATGTGTTTTGCAGATAGCAAGAGGGAGGATGGGGATGGTGGTGTGGGTGCCTGTGCTTGGAGGAGTGGTGTGCTTGCACTGCTCGCTGATGGGCGTCCCCCATGCTTGCTTCCTCTGGAGCTTGGAGCTTCCAGCTTCTCAAAAGTCATTGAACAAGGGGTGGGAGAGTCAGACAAAACAGAATCATGTGTTCTGCTAAAAAGTCAGTTTTGGTAAGAATTTTTTAGCCATGGCTTCTAGGTCTCTTTCAGTAATGAAGTATTGAAAGAGTTCTTGTGGTGCAACCTCAAATGTATGTCATGCCCAGTCTGAGTCTGCTGTGGCCACTGATTGCTGTAAGCTCTTTGAAGGATGAAGGCAAGTGATGCATGCAGCTGAGGGCTCAGAAGATTAAGTTGCATTGCATCCTTTGCCAGGGAGTTTTGTGTCTTCAGTCCATGCTCTAATAATTTGCTTTTTTAGCTCTTGAAGACTCTAGATCAATTTGTGATATTTCAGCACAGACGAGAGACCTTATGCTAATGTGTTTACAGCCTTTTTAGCATACCACAGAATCATAGAATGGTTTGTGTTGGAAGGGATCTTAAAGCACATGCAATTCCAACACCCTGTCAGGGGCTAGGAGATACTTTCTACTAGAGCAGGTTCTTCCAAGCCCTGTCCAACCTGGCCTTAATCACTGCCAGAGATGGGACAGCTGCAGCTTCTCTGAGCAACCTGTGCCAGCTCCTCAGCACCCTCATGGTGAAGAGTTTCTTTCTAATATCTAATCTAAACCTTCCCTCTATCAGCTTAAAGCTATTCCTCCTTGTCCTGTCACTACATGACCTTGTAAAAAGTCCATCTCTGAAGAAAATATCCTCAAAAAGAGGTTTTGCAAACCATATTGCAAGTGCAGAAATTACTAGGTCTATTTGTAAGTCTTAAGGATGGAAAAGCTGAACTGACTGCAGTGGGCAACCTTTCAGTTAAAACTGTATTGGCATCAGAAGTAGTCTTCTGAAAGCAGCTTATGTGATTCACCTTTTAGGTGGTTCCCAAAAGGGCTCTATGGAAGTCCAGAGAAAGAGACTTAAACTAGGATAACTGGAGGAAAGAAAGAACTGGATCAACAGGCAGCAGGATAAGTAGGGCAGTATGTCCTTTGGAAAGAGCAGGCATCAAGCCTGGTGAATCTCTTGAAATCTTTGAAGGTGTCAGAGAGCATGTAGACAAGGTTAAGTCCAGCTGACAAAATCCACTTAGATTTCTGGAAGGCTTTTGGTCAGTTTCCTCAGTGAAGGAGCTTAAGGAAACCAAGCCACTATGGTCTAAGAAGAAAAGTCATCTGATAGGTAACTGCTTAAAAGACAGGAACCAAAAGGCAGGAAGGAGCCATACACCTCTGCAAGGGAAGGGAGTCAGCAGTGGTGCTCTGCAGACACCTGTGCCAGCAGCACTCCCTCTCTGAATCTTGACTAATCTGGGAGACAAGTCAAGATGGAGTGTGAAAACTGATGATGATAGTAATGGTGGTAAAAAGAAAGCTAACTTGAGTGACTAGGCAATAAATAGCAGGTGAAATTCAATGCAGATAAATGAAGTGATGTACATGGGGAATGGCAGTTATCAGTTTATATACAAATTGAGTTCTGAGCTGGGATCTTATTCCTCAGTGACACTTGGATGCTACTTGTAAATTATTCTATGGAAATGGCATTGTAGAGCCCAGCAACTGTCAAAAGGTAAGAGGCTTGATGGAAAAGAATCAAAGAGCAAAGCAGATTATAGCTAGGGCTCTGTCTTCTCACCTAAGTGCTGTTCTGTATCCCCACCTCAAAAATGCCTTCTTGGAGCTGGGAAAGGCATAGAGAGGACCAGCAAGTACTAGCAACATGGGGAAGCACTTGAATGTTAAGAATGATTAAATAAAACCTATAGAGCGGAGAGCTGCAGATCACTAGTTGTACAATATTGCTATGAGTGAAAGGAGAGTTGGAACAAGAGGCTTTCTATCTCTCACAGCACAAGAACTTGGGCCATAAAAAAAAGTGCAGATGGATCAGTCAAATGAGAGGTGACAGTTCTTCATAAAACACGTAACAGGTTTCTTGTAGCTATCTTGAGTGCTGCAAGTTCAAATAACATTGTATAAATTACAGGGAGCAATATATCAAGGAGTACTCGCAAACCTCTTCTCG
The DNA here is from genome assembly GCA_036873685.1 of Agapornis canus. Lineage (NCBI taxonomy): Eukaryota > Metazoa > Chordata > Aves > Psittaciformes > Psittacidae > Agapornis > Agapornis canus. Next base: position 25,337 of record JBAFWW010049065.1, on the reverse strand, counting down.
TGCTCCAAGTGCTGGAGGTTTGGAACAGGTATTCAGGAAGTATTGGTACATTACCCTTCACAGGGTACCTTCAGACTGGATGCTCAGTTTGATGGTCCTCTCATCTAATGCAGCATAGTCATTCTTCTGTGAGGAGAGAGGTAAAAAATGAGACAAATGGTATGTTCACATTGTTGGGTTTCCATTTCATACTGTGGTGTCTCACTGTTAACGTAAAATTTGCAAAAGTGCCAGAATACCTTTTTGTGCTGTTCATCAAGTGTTTGTTTTTTTTTTATATATAGGAGTTCATGGCCCTTTAAAAGCTTGAAAAAACATGTTCCTCTCTCCGTGAGGCTTCTGGTTTTCTTAAGTGAGATTAGACAATGTGTAAAATCATCAGACCTTTCTGCAGAGAGAGAACAGTGAAGTGTCAAGCAGGGAAAAGAAGGGAAACTACTCTTGGGATCACTTGTCACTTCTATCTGTTATTTCAGGTCTCTCAGGCTCCTGTCACAGTTTCAGAGCAGTTTGTTCTATTTATCTGATGTTCTAGCTCAATGTAAAAGGTGAACTGGGGAAGTGATCATTTGCATTGGATGGCCTTGATCCCAAAGGAGGCTGAAGAATTCCCATTTGCTGCTTCTGAGTGGATCTCCTAAGACCCATTCCCAGCTTAGAAGCTAGTTATCAGAGATATATCTAAGCCCAAAATAAAGCCACAGGAGCCAAAAGCCATCTTAGTGCTCAAGCCTGTAGCTAAAGTGCTGTAGGGATTATTCTACAGCTTCTACAGATTTTCATTAGGAGTATTTCTGCTTTAATGCCTGGAAGCCATTATTGTGCACTGCCACTCTCATGTTAGATGCTGTAGGAGAGTGAAAGCAAGTAAGTCTAACTGTGGAATAAGTCATCATAATGTCAGAGATATTAGGTGTAAGTATCCTGCTGATAGAATAGATGTGGTTAGCCCCAGGTCAGTAAGGTGTATGATGGTAGAGCATAGGACTGCTGTGTGCTTAATGCTGAGAAGATGCTTCAGTGCACTGCTATGTCAGGGCCTAATAATTTGTCCCTGTTCAAATCTCTGCAGCAGCCTGGCAGGGCTGGTGCTTGATCTTCTGCAGAGTTTGTTGCCTTTTCATGGGGAGCCCTGAGAGCTGACTGCAGTGGTGGGGGTCTGTGCACTGCAAAGTGCAAGACCCTGTCCCAGAGGAGGAGCCCGAAGTGAGATCTGTTATCTTGGGCTGCTCTTTTAGAAAATGACAAGAAAACAGCCCCGAAAGAAAATTTAAATATAATAATGAAAAAACATGCAATAAAAAGTTAGTTTTGCAAGAGGCTGACAGGCTTGGCAGAGAGTTCATTATATGCTGTATCAGTAAGTATATGAAATGTCAGTGTGAAGGGAATTCATTTCCCTGTAACAAGCATGACAGACCATTGAATTGCGTGGAGAGGCTGTCTGCAGGTGGCAGGGTGGGGAGGCCCTTGTCAGGATCTCACTTCGAAGGAGTTTACTTCAGCAGCATGTTGGTTTTGAGCTTTTAGAAGTCCATTTTTTTCTGGCCTAAAGCATTTTTGTCGATGCTCTGTGCACAGATGTGCTGTTGAGAGGAGGCTCAGCATTCATGGAATGGGGTGCCCTGGGGACACCCTGGCTCCCTGCTTGGCTGCAGAGGGATTGTCTCTTTTCTTTTGCTTTGATTTTCCTGACATCTTTTGCTTTTTCTCAGGCTCAGAAATCACACTGAATATCTGTGCTCACCTTTCAAGGACTTTGTCCCTTCTAATATGAATTGAAAAACCTCTTATGGGCAAATCCTTTTCTTCTATGGGGCTCTGCTGAATTCAGCAGTGGCTGTGGACTGGGGAGAAGGATATTATCTCATATATGCTGTGAAGTGTGGGGAGCACAGCAGAGGCTGTGAAGAGAGAGAAGGGAACAAGCTGAACCACAGGGATGAGAATTTAAAGGTAATTGGCAAGCAAGGGCTAAATCTAGGCTCATATATGTGGGTCTTGGCCGAAACCTACTCCATAGGGTCAGACTGGAGGTGAGGATTGTATGGGGTGTGGAGATAAGTCAACACAAAGCAAATATACACACACAGATAGGGCCTATCAGTAGATGGTTGTGCCAAAGTGGAGTCACATGCAGAGAGGAGTGAGACATGGCTTGTGATTAGGAGCTGTTCCTCCAGAGCACAGTTCCCATTGACAGGAGAATTGTGGGCAGGATGGCATACTTGGGGAGCTTGGGCTCACCTGGCCAAGCATGAAGCTTTTGCTAAACAGCAGTTTTAACATCCAGAATAAAACTTGGGGGTTTTTTTGTCTGCCTTAAAAAACTATGCTGTAGTTTGAAATAGCCCAGCAAACTCTTCAGTGAACTTCAAGAGGTGGGATGGTGGAAAGCAGTTACCAACGCAGGCAGTGCCTGCAGATTGAAGCATGCAAGGTTACTGCTGGAAAGCCTTTAATTCAGCTAGGAACCATTCTGAATCCTTCCCTGAAATAGTCACTCTCTCTCTTCCTTGGATCCTGACCTCTCAAATCCCCTACTGTCATTAAGTGTCACCCAAACTGTGGTGGCAGAGACTTCCGGGCAGGGGCACTTCAGAGTTCCATCTTTCCCATAGTTTTCTTTGTTAAATCTATCCTGGATCCCTGCTGTCCTGGTTTTCGTTAGGGCTGTACCTTTCTCTTCCAATGTCTTTTGGAAGAGCATGACTGCCCTGCTGGATAACTTGCCTCATCTGGGCATTGAGCTGAACTCTGTATACACCTGGATGGATGAAACTCAATGTTCTGTGTTATACAAGTCAGATCAAGGGACAGTTGAGTCTCGTATGTCTCATATGGTGAATACATAGCTCCAGGATGAATGCTCTGCAAATGAGACTTCTATTAGGTTAAAAAAAAAAAAAAGGCACTGAGATGTAGGAATATAAAGATGGAAGTCCTCCAAAAGAGACACATTTATTGCACTGTGACTTAGAAAGTAAGACTTAGTATATTATTTTTTTTATTGCTACAAGAGTCTGCTCAGTAATTGGTGCTGCCCTATTATTGCAACAGGATTAATTGCATAGTGGCTATTACTGAGCACTGGGGATCTACACCAGGCAGTGATGGCCGAAACAGCTGTAACCTTCAGATCTGGACTGTTGTGGGAGTTCTTGGCTATAAAGGTCTTTCCTTACAATTGAACCAGAAAATGGGAAGACCTGAGAATTAAAGGCTGCAACAAATTACAGTATTCAAACCTTACAGTGTGATTTTTAAATTAATATCTTCATCCCCTTTGGGGTACCTGCATAGGCAGTGCTGGCTGTCTCATTCGGTGTTCACGGCAAGGGCTGGAGCCACCTTCACTTTGCTTTTGAAGTCCTCTGCTCTATCATGAGGCATTCTGATTAAAAAATGCAGTGAAAAGAATAAAAGGAAAGAGTGCAGCAGGACCAAGGACTATGTAGGGCCAGTGGGTTTTCAGCCAGCAGCACTGATGTTGCAAATGTAATGCTGGCAGTGTGACCTTTCTCTGTAGCTGGTGTCAGCAAATGACTTGGTCATGCAAGGTCTCTCTAAGGTGCAAAGCTCAGGTAGCAGGAGGCTCTCCTGCTCCCAAACACAGCTGGAAACAGCAGCCAGGAGTACTTGAAGCTAGATTGAAGCTGGATATTTGAGAAAATTAAATGTACTTGGCTATTTGGACAGTTTAGTTACAGGCTGCAGTGGATTCTTCCAAGCACAGATTTGTCTCTCTGAACATCAGCTCTTGAAGGTGCTGATGTAATTTGGTTGAATTTCTGTTTATACCCCTGTGTTTCATACATAGGAAGATAACACAAGCTGTGGGGCTGCAGGTAGTAAGTGCCCTCAAGGGTCAGAGCTGCTGTCATATCCAGCATCTTTAAGCTTGCTTGATGCAATGTAGCGTCTCCTGGCTGTTGGGGTGTGTGACAGCAACAGCTCAACTCTGCATGGGCTGTATTGATCTGGTTAGGGATGTGAGGTGCTGCTCTGCATCTGCTCTGCTTCCAGGTCCATGGTTGATGACTCTAGAGCCCCAGCTGTGAGTCTCCGCACTTTCTTGTTCTGTCCTCCATATATTTTTCTATTTGAGTAAATCAAATAGTATATTAAAGGCCACAATAGATAGTCAAATCCACCCTTTCTCATGAGAGCTCTCTCCTGGCTTCTCTATATTTAATCAGAGCTATGTATCCATACTTTCAGCAGTTGGCAAGATAAGGGTAAGGCAGCATCTCTGATTCACTTTCTAGGCAAAGGGTGGTGTGTTCACCTCCCACTTTATTTTCTTATTCCACTTTATAGATACCTTTTACAGCACTTCATTGTTCTTCCATTTTCCTGAAGGAACCTAGTGTTTGAAGCTGGGTGATGCTTTTAACCATCATGTTTTTGCATGACAGCATGACAAAGTCTTATACAGGGCGCATGGCCCTGCCTGTGACTGACATGTGTGATAAGAGTGTATATAATATACACATGATTCAGATCTCTGTGAATTCACCCCAATGGGGGTTTGCAGGTTGTTTTAGGCATGGTAACTGCCTGCATCCCTTTCCCTCCCTGCACTGTCTCAGTGCAGGGTTCAGCTGAATGCCTGTCTCTCTGGCATGGCTTGCAAGCGAATAATTGGGGTATTAGCCTTGTTCCCATTGGGTTTAGATTTCTGTTAATCACTTCAGTCCCCTAACAGCAGACCTCTCTCATCAGACTGTTCTCTCCAGACCCACAACTGTCAGCAGCTTTTCTGCTGCTTCCCAGGCCCCATTGTGTGCTCACTTAAGCTCCTCTGGTTGGACCAACTCCTTGCTGAGATGGGGGAGATGCTGCTTGGAGGAGGCCACCCACTTTGGACGTGTGATCCTGATGCTGCCAGAGGCAGCAGGATTGCCTGTGATGTGTTAGGCTTTATAGATCTGTTTTCTGGCACTGGGGCTGAGCAGCTCAGTGGGGGCATGACCAGACAGCCCAATCTGTAACAAATCAAAGAGCCATCAACAGCTTTGTTGTGCTCCTGGCTGAAGGATTGAGAAGTTTCCTGCCTTTGCTCCTCTCCTGTTCCCCTGTAGGAGATGAAGCCTCGTGTTAAGACTGAAGTAGGAAGTACAAAGGCTGCAGGGGGCTTGTTGGGGAAAGAATTCCATTGCAGGAGGATGGAGGCTGTACCTGTGTTTTCCTGTCTGCCCTCTCCGTTTAGGCTTTGTTCCAGGCAGGTATAGAGATCTGCTCCAGCCAACTTCGCCATTAGCAAAATTCTCCCTGTGGCAGGGCACCCCAGGGCCAGAAATGCTGTGCTCATGTGCTTTTAGCAGGGTAAACCAGTTCCTTGCAGGCAAGACTTTCACATACTCAGTATCTTTCCCAACATTGGTGATGTTTTTGAAGGCATCAAATAATTTGGGTCTAATTAGACCATTGAAACTTGTGATGTGTGACTTGTAAATTAATCCTGTGTACTGCTGGTAGCTGCCTCAGGGATGAGCGAGAGCTGCTCCCATGGTCTAACAGCCATGGTCAATGGGTCAGCTGAAAACTCAAATCTGTAGCAGGGATGTTTTAAGTAATTTGTTCCATAGAAGAGAGCTGTTGTGTTGTCCTTGATTTGTGCTCCTGAAGTCTGGTGTTCTGGAGGTCTCTTTGTCATCTCTGGCAAGCTTTAGGTATGTGTTTAAATTCAGAAATGGGCTGACTGATGAAAAGGGAGCAAGGATCTGGAGACCATGATGTCTGCCATGTCTTGCTCACAGTGGGCTGCAAAAGCTGCTGCACTTAATGCAGGACAAAACTGAAAAGAAATTGAAACTATTAAGGTTTTCTATTCTAATAGAAGAATAATCAAAGGGAAGATGGTACCCCACTACTTTCTATTGCTTTAGGCACTGCTGTGACTTGGGGTACTTTTAGGATTAGGTAGTTGATTTTGCTTGTACATTGAACATAAACAAAACCATAAAGCTATTACATAGCCAGCATCTAGGGCAAAGAAGATCCCAGACCTGGGGATGTTGATCTCTGTGGCTTAAAAGTGGTCTGAGGATGATGAAAGCAGTCTCCCTTTCTTTAGGGTGTTACTGCATTTTTGCTGCAGTACCATGAAGAGGTTAAGAAGCATCTGGAGCTATTGTACCTCTGCTCCTCAAATGCAAATCCAAGGGTTTGTATTCACAGGTCTGCTCCAAGTGGCCCTGACATCAAAGAAATAGCTGTATGGATGTGGCATGGCTGTGATGCCTCTGTCATGATGGGAAAATCAGCCTGTGGGGAGAGCTGCAGCTGCCTTGCAAAGCTGAGAACAGCCACAAAACCTGCTCTTGCTTTCCAGTGCTCACTGTGTAGCCCAGGCTTGCCTATGCTGCTCCCTTTGTGCTTACAGAGCTTCATGATGCTGTCTCCTCATTCAATGGCACTCAGCAAGGAGCCAGAGGGAGCATGGGATGATTGCCCAGTGCCAGCCTGGCATTCATGGTCATAACTGCACATTTTTCCAGCTACAAACTGTAGAGAAAGCAGCTTATGGAAATGTATCATTAAACTGATTTTTGCAAACCAGGGATGCTTTTCCTTAAGGTACTTGGGAAGAAAGACATTCATGTTAAATGTAATGAGTTAATATGAATGACACAGATGAGATGTTTTGCCCCAGGATCAAAGAGCCAGTTGCTTTTGTCACAGAGCAGTGCTGAGTTAAACCTTCCCCTTAAGGAAGGAAATTTACCCAAGAGAATGCATTGCCAGCATGCAGGGATTAACTTCTGCAGAGGGTTTGGTGAGGGTTATTGTAACATAAGGCACCATTTTGCTGTGTGCTTGCTGCTGCCAAAGCCCCCAAACCCTTTCACATTTCTGTGGGGGAGTCAAAACCTTTGGAATAGAAGTTTCTCCCAGGTGAAAACACTTAAAAATATACTGGGAAAGCCAGGATTTCACCACACTTTTTACACCACATGATGATAGGAATGAGATCTTCCACACCTGACGCTTTCTGCTACAAGTGTCTTTTTGGAGTTGAAACAAGGTTTAACAAAAGCTACAGCAGTGTATGTTCTGCATACACTGCAATCACTTGGCACACAGGGGAATACATGTTTGCAAATTAAAGACTAATCATTCCAGGTTTACCAGCTTCTCTTAGAAATACGTAATGTAACAAAGCAGACAAAAGTTACTTTAAATAGAGTAACTTTATCAGATGTACTCCTAGGGTTCTCATCACAGGCTTATGACGGGATGATGTGACAGTAATGCCACATGGAAATGCTCTGCCATGGTTCCCAGAAGAAATGAGGAGCTGTGATACTGGAGCCTGTCATATCTTGACAGGACTCATAACATCTGGTGACAGTGTAGTAATTAACTTGCATCACTGGTGAGCATTAACGGTTTTGCTTGCACATGGTGTGTAATAATGGGGATTAATGCAGAATATTATTTATTTATTGTGAATTGGAATGCAGTCCTGCAAGTGCCACACCACTGATTGGAGGAATCTGAGATTTGTAGACCTGACCTTTAATACTAGCTGCTTCCATTTCTTATGCAGGTAGTAGCTGGGCTGGCTGGAGTGACAGTATCTGATGCAGAGAGTTAGTGCTGAGAAAGGGAAATCCTGGCTGGGACTGTGGCTGGGTTAAGTCTGTGATGTGCTTTAACCCTGGCTGGCAACTATCACTTAGACTAAATACAATGCAGATGCTCCCTGGCTCCTCCCACCTTTCCCCCAAGCAAGATGAGGAGGATAATTGGAGATGGTAAAACCCATGGGTTGAGATAGGAACAGTTAATATTGTTATTTTATTTAATCTCAATTATTTAATAATAATAGTTCAGGTCAGATGTCCTGTCACTGCTTCCTCCGAGCTTGTTGTGCTCCTCCTCATTGAGGAGAGCATGAGAGACTTGAAACGTCCTTGATCAAGGTAAGCACTACTTAGCAACAACTCAAACATCAGTATGTTATCAACATTATTCTTGCACTAAATCCAAAACACAGCACTGCACCGGATACTAGGAAGAAAATTATCCCGGCCAGAACCAGGACATTGGTGAAATGGCCAAGGGAGAAAATACGGTGTGTTTTGCTCTGCCTGATCTATAAAAAGCAAGAGAGGTTGAGAAAAAATGAGTCTGAGGTGGAGGAGGCATGAAGAGGGAATTTAAAGGCTCTGTTAAGGGAAGTGATTTGTATAAAGATGTAGGCAGCAATGTAGGCTACCAATGGGGGGAGGCACTGAATGGCCATGTGCTTTGCTGGTGTCCTGTACCAGTTCCTGCATGTGCCCTGGGAGCATCATCCTGTGGACTCGGCTGTTCTGCACCCTGCTGGTGCGGCTGCATGCTTGTGGGCCTTCCTGATAGAGCTCTCCTTCAGTTTTCCCTGTCCACCACTCCTCCATGCAGTGGTGACTCCCACTGACACTCACAGTCCCATGTCTTCTCTTGCTATATACTGAAGCCTGAAATAAACTAATTCCTTATTAATTTGGGTTTACTTGTTTCCATAGTTAAAAAATCCCAATTGCTTCTGCTTATAAAATTCCTCTCTGCCACAGTGTTTCATCAGTAGAGGTACATCCCCACATTGCATATGTGGAAGAGGCATATGTGAAGCAGAGGGCAGGAAGAGCATCCTTCCTCTTAACTTCCCCCAAGACTCTGCATACTGGAGCATGATTTTCTACTCTTAGCTTCTCCCTATGTTCCTTGTAGCTCCAGCATACCTCAGAAGAGGAGGAGAGAGCCAGCTGCTGTGAAATGTCTTGCTTCATCTCCTTGATGCTAAGTCAAGGCTTTGTCAGTAAGGTGGATGTATATTCTCTCCTCCCCTCCAAATCAGCTGCAGCATGCAGAGAGCTTCTCATTGAGCGGTTCAGCAGCAGCTCATATGCATGGCCTCATTCCCAGTCTATAATGGTTTCTGCCTAATGTATATTCTCCTTCTTTCTAATTAAGTGGTAACACCTTGGTGGCAGAGTGAGCCTGTAAAATAATAAAGGGTTTTGCACTTCAAGGCACGGGAAGGCAGGCCCTGGGGAGTGATCCTCCCCAAGATACAGGAATTATTGCAATTACAGAGCAATTGTATGGAAGGAGAATGGAACAGCAGACTTCTCAGACACACTTTTCCAGCATTAATATTTTTAATTAAGGCTATTGGCAGTGAGTTATGACTTTGGCATAAGAGCCAGCACAACCTCCACTGGCAAAGCATACGTGGCTATACTGTCTTTTCCTGTGGTGTGCGAGAATGTGCAAACGTGTTCCTGCAAACATTACCTTGGTCCTGTGCAAACTCTTCTTAGCTACTGATGTGGGGCACTGCAGGAGCAGCACAGTTCTCTTGTAATTCAGGGACAGCTTTGTTAGTGTCAGGTTATTCTGAGAGATCATTTTGGCTTCTGGCTGCTGCCTTGGCTTCTGCTTTTGCAAAAGGGGAAGCTGGGATCCAGGAGATGTGGTGGGAGTACCAGAGGATCAAAGGCACTGATCATTGACTTTAAAAATCAAAGTGTATTAGGTGCTTCTGGAGATTCTTCCTTCTCCATCTTACCTTTGACATCAGTAACACTCTTATAAGGTTAAGGATCTTTAAATATCAGGCAGTAAATGGGTTTATCCAAGGTCAAAAAGAAAAGAAAGTGTCAGATTAAGGAGCCAAAGCCATGTACCTATTTACCAACCTAAAGCATTAGGGCAAAGGGTTCTGCTGTTAGGCTTTTGTTGTTGTTATAGGTGTTTTGGGGGTATTCAGTAACCATAAAGGGCTAGCTCCCCCAAGTTTTTCAGCTTGAAAATGTCATGGTTGGGTTATTCTGTCAAAAGCTGACCCAGGATCAAGAAAGCAGAGAGTTGTTGAGAGGAGATTGTTGCCCAGTACATGGGATTGCTTCAGCTTCTGTGGGAAGGATGTGGTGGTTTGACCTTATAGATAGGAAGGCAGCAGTAGTCAAGAAACCAAGCACTTGTATTAATCAGAAGCATTTAGGTTTTGGAGCATTTGCTGTTGCATGTTTGCATGATTAGGAAGTAAGAGGTTTTGGGACCTTACAAAATATCCCATGTAGGATCTTGCAGCTCAGGTCAGTAATTACGAGACTTAAGGTTAACCTTTGCAACCGTGGCTGAGTGATCTCAGTTCTCAGCTGTAAAATGGGGCCAATAATATGGGTCTTTATACAATGTCTTTTTGTCTGTAATTGTAATCTAAAGCTGGCCAGGTATCTTTTGCTCTCTGTTGCAAGAGTTGTGCTGTGTGACAGGCAGTGAAGCAGGATATTTTTCTATACCGTGAGTAGGCTGTGGTGTGCCCCTTCAGCATTTTAAATAGCTGGCTGCAGCTCTCAGCATAGCTGGAAGAACATGAACCTACTTACCTGGACCACTTCTATTTTGTAGGCTGCAAGGCCAGTAAGCTGAATCCATTACAGTCTGTAACCCCAAGCAAGACATTCAACCTCTTTGCTTCTCTGTGGCTTTATCATTAAAGTTGAAGAACAAGGTATGACCTCAGGGGGGATTGTAAGGATGTAGAAATAGAAGAAGAGGTGAGAAGTCATCGAGATACACAGGGACAGAGATCTTTAGTTCCTTTGAAGTCTGTAATAGTCCTTGCTCTTTAATCTTGGATATGAGGAAAGAAGGAGGTTTCCTTAAGTCCTACCAAAATGACATCATAGAATCACAGAATAGTTAGGGTTAGGAAAGACCTTAAGATCATCTAGTTCCAACCCCTCTGCCATGGGCAGGGACACCTCCAGCTGACTGATTTCCTAGCATGCACAGGCAGTGTTTCAGGCAATCTCACCCCCTGCACCATGAGAAGAAAGCTGATGGAAAAGTTAGCAAAGACTTGGCTGGATCAGACATCGTGGTGGGCCTTTAGGAGAGCTGTCAGTGTTGCATGTAAAGAGAAAACTGGGCTTTTAAGCTGAAGTTTGACATTTTTTCCCAGTGATGGAGGTAAAAGCCATGACACGAACTGCTGGAACACAGTCCTCTTCTCCTGCAGCTGGGATTGTGTGAAATGAAGGATACACAAAATGTCTGCTTTACAAATCATAACTTTCCATGAGAAGCACCATCAATATATTGAATAGGGATGAGCATAAATGAAGTCCATAAAATATTAAATAAGTTAAACAGCAGGAAAATGAGGTCAATTACATTTTCCCTCAGACCAAAATTCCTAAGTCCTCCCACAGGGTTAAAAATACTTCTCAACAAATGAATTACCTTAAAAACACAACCATAGAAATTAAAAGTTCTCACTTTGAACTTTGTCAGGGAAAGAGGTGCAAATCAAATTTGTATAAAAAATCAAAGGCATGAAGAGACACTATCACAGATTAAATTGTATTTAATCCCTGTTTTGGTGATAAACAGGAAGAGTTCCATGGTGGTTTTCCCATGGGAAAAAGGGGCACTGCAGAGCACCATGGGGCTGCAGCTGGCCCTACCAGCTCTGCAGGTACCTCCTCTGTGGATGGTGTGGAGATGTTCCCACCACCCCACTACTTACCTCCCCTTCCCTGGATCTGCTCTGCTTGTGTTCAAGCATTGGGAAGTAGCTAAAAGTTTTCCTATTTGGAGCCGGTCTAAGTTGCCTCATGTGTGGAAACAATAGCCTCAGCCAGGCTCAGTACTTCACAGTCACACCTTCCACATTCTGTGTTTATGTATTTCTTCAGGTACATGGTTTGCCCTGTGGTCTCCTGGAGTTTGGAAGCATCACACCTCCAGATCTCCTGCCTTACCTGTTTCACATTAAGCATAACCAAAATCTTAAGGCCAGGGAAAAATTGAAGCAGAATAGATACATTTGGATAGGAAATAACTCTATGGATATTTCAATAGTAGCAACTATTTAATGTTGTCCAGAGGTCTGAAACACTTCAATGTCAATGAAATCATCTGGGGTTGCCAGAGGCACCCAGCAGCACTGATTTAATAGATTATGGCATCATATAATAGATACGTACCTACAGGTGCGTAATAGATATGTAACCAATAGCTCATGAGAGCCCTGAAATTTATCTCAGATATATCAAAATATGCATGGCAGCATTTCCTAATTAAGCAAAAGAAAAGCCAGCCTCTGTGTGAAGCATTGGATGGAACAATGTTATCAGACCTCTCTGGGCAAACACAAAGATTGTATAAAATAGGCTGTTCCCAGGGAAAGGAGCACGTCTCCTCCACCCGCCTTCCAAGAGCAATGGATCTCAAAGTGACCTGTGTGCTCTCCGTCGCTCTTGTCATAGCCCTCAGCACCTTGGGAGGTGCTCTACCAAGTAAGTACATTCATCTGCTGTTACCTTCACAGGTATGTATGTGGGCCTCGTCCTACTGACTATAACTGCGACAAGAGCATGGTTCCAGTTTACCTATAAGACAGTGAGTGTCTCACTCTGGTCAACATCCAGCTTTACCAAAGCTGGAGTCTACTTTGTAATGTTTCAGAGAGATCTATGGCAAAATAAAAAGACTGCAGGTGAAGTGTTGTGTTGCTGGAGTAACCAGGAACCTGCTGCAAAGGCAGGGGGACAGACATCCCCAGGAGCTTGCCAGGACTGGGACAGGATCTAGCTTTGTCTACATAGTCTGCTGACATTTATTTTATGCTACTTTGCCACATTAGTGCAATTGCAAAAGAATCTTCTTAGTGAAAGACAAGTCCTTTAGGCAACTTAAGAAAGCAAATAACTCTACGACAGACACCTAGGATATTGCAGGAATTTTTTGATTGTGGATAACTATGCAGCAGACTTCAAATGTTTAAAGTATAGTGCACCTATTTGCATGTAAACCTATGTTTTTATAGACACCTGAGGAGCATGCAGATATTTTCTGTCTTTAGACCCAAGAGAAGGTGTGGATGCATCATCCCTGGAAGTGTTCAAGGCCACGTTGGATGTGGCTTTGAGCAACCTGGTCTAGTGGAAGGTGTCCCTGCCCATGGTAGAAGGGCTGGAACTGGATGACCTTCAAGGTCCCTTCCAACCCAAACCATTCCGTGATCCTGTGATTCTATAATTCTATGATTCTATGAACATCTACTGGATCTTTAACTCTTCCTTTTGTCATGGGATGGGCAAAGCAACAAACATTTACTAGCATGACATTTTGGGTTATGGGGCTTTACTGTTTGAAGTGGTCTATTTAAAGTCTACAGACCCCACTGTGCTGGCCTGGCTTGGCTGCAAGTGAGACCACAGATTCTCAAAGGGTAGAGTACAACCCTTACTGAAATCAGTGGAAATTTAAGAGCAGCTTTTAAACTGCACAGGCTCTGGACTTAGCAAGAAACAGAAAAGGTACACTTGCAAAGGCTAGGGAAAGATCATTGTTCTCAGTGGACATCTGACAAATGCACCTCAGCTAATGGTTGTGCAGACTGACACCCAGTAACTTGCTACTTTTGTCCCAAACAGCAAGATGCCAGTGTAAAATGCAGCCCAAGGAGCGGAGAAACTGTGGCTATCCAGGAATCACAGCAGAGCAATGCAGAAAAGCTGGGTGCTGCTTCGACTCTACAGTCCCTGGCGTTCCCTGGTGCTTTTCTCCTAAAGCAAAGAAAGGTAGTGCCTCTGATTGTGTGAAAATGTGTATAACCATGGAGCAGCTCTGCTTTTCTCTTCAGGCCAATTAAATGGCCACAAACCTCTATTAGAAGGCCACTGGCAAAGTCAAACTTTGCTTACACATGAGTCTTCTCTCTCATCCTCTTCACGTGATCTATTTTCTCTTCCTTCAGTTACCAAATGTTATCTTTTCCTTCTATTTATCAAATAACCCATGCTGATTATTCAAAACCTTTTTACTGCCATTTATCTTCTTGTTCATCATTAGAGCAGGGGATCCTCAGCACTTATTTAAACAGATTTTCTATGTAGCTGAGGAGGCCTTTAGCACTACATGTCGAAGTCCTGAGTACATGACTCCCTCTGTAGTCTTTTGACACCTGTACAAAAGACCACAAGCATTCTGTACCTTCTAGGGTTTTTGCTGTTTTCTCCAACCTGTTTTGGTAATTGTTATTTCTTCCTCTCTTCCTGTTTCCCAGCCTAAGTCAAATTGGTGATTTTGTTGTTTTTGTTTGGTTTTTTGTTGTTGTTGTTGTTGTTGTTTTGGTTTTGGTTTTTTTTTTTTCCCTACT
>JBAFWW010049065.1:0-11070 GCA_036873685.1 Agapornis canus | reverse complement strand
GCCAGGGAGGTTGTGAGTGCTCCATCCCTGGCAGTGTTCAAGGCCAGGTTGGATGCAGCCTTGGGTGGCATGGTTTAGTGGGCGGTGTCCTTGCCCATGGCATTGGGGTTGGAACTAGATGATCTTAACCCTAACTATTCTATGATTCTATGACTTTACATGTATATCATCTCAGTTTCTTACTTGTAAATCTCAGATCCTGGATGAAATAGAAGAGCATGGCATCAAGATTTATCACCTGCCTGATGCTGAATCTGATGAGGATGAAGATTTTAAAGAGCAGACCAGACTCCTGAAGGTATGACAAGCTTCATAAAGTTATAGATGTGGGTAATATACTGGATCTTTTCAGACTGCTCAGGTGGCTTTAGAACAAGATACATTCTGTGACCTTCAATGAGACTTGGGAGTGAGTCACTGTGTCTCTGTGCCTTCAAATTTAAAAGCATTGAGAACTTATTATCATAATATGCAGTGTTGAGCAGAACTTGAGTTGTTTGTTCAGTTAGTTATTAGTAATTTTTGCATTTTTTTGCTTTCAGGCCAGCATTCCATTTTGTGTAGTGGGTTCCAATCAACTTATTGAAGCCAAAGGTAAAAAAGTTAGAGGTCGACTTTACCCCTGGGGTGTAGTTGAAGTGGAAAATCCAGAACATAATGACTTCCTGAAGCTGAGGACCATGTTAATGTAAGTTAGAAAATTCCTATTAGATGGTCGTTTAAAAACCAATCATTAGGAAGATACCAAACACTGTATTGGGCATTTGGAGTGGTTGTGGAATCCTCAGAGAAATGCAGAATTTTTTTGGAGAAATTTATGAGCAGCCTTGACCAAGCTGGCCCAGGCCTAGGCAGGAATTGGACCACATAGGTTCAATAGGTTCTTTCCATTCTGAATTAGTGATTCTGCAAAAATAATATTTTGTCTAATTCTTTGATCAAACAGAGCACTGTGTTGCGATTCAGATCCTCAGGAGCATAAAATGGCTTGCTTCACTCCTTGTTCTTACTTAAATGTATCTATATGTATGTACAATCTGAAAAGGAGAAGACTTCCGAAGTCCACTAGTTGATTGATTTTCAGGCTTTGCTACTCTGCTTCCCCTTCCCAGCACTGCTTTATCAAATGCCTCACCCAGGAGAACAGCTAACACCAGTGCTGCCTTAGGGTCTGAGGTGCTCTCTCTGTGTCTTTCATTGCACCTATTTGACCTAAATTAGAACCATAGAATAATTAGGGTTGGAAAGGACCTTAAGATTATCAAGTTCTAACCCCCCTGCCATAAGCATGGACACCTCACACTAAACCATGCCACCCAAGGCTCTGTCCAACCTGGACTTGAATACTGACAGGGATGGAGCATTCAGCTTCCACAGAACAATGACTGTTCTTATGTGTCTTTAGCTAGTTTGGAGTAATACAGGGGTTTTCACTAGTCAGTTTTGGTGCTGTCAGCACTAATGTGTGCAGTGCTACTAGAGCGATTGGGGGTTTCAAATCTCATTGCATTGAAGACTGCATTTTCTGGAGCTTAAAGGTCAGTTCCACACATTGATGCCATATTTCAGAGTTAACACCTTTTTTTTCTACTCTGGAGAAACTTTGCTTCTATCTTTGTCAAAGCTAACAGGAAAAGCTTCATCCAGACTTTCCAAGAGTATTCACTGTAGAGTAAAATATGTGTGGGAAAGGTGAGTAGAGGGGCAGTGTCCTGAGCTCTGTGAGGTGTAATGGAAACTGTCCTGCACCACACAGTGTGTAATGCTAGTTTAAACCTGCAGATGCAATTCGCATGTCTGAGATGATGGTTGCTGATATCATAAAGTAATATTCATTTTAATTATGTAGACAGCAGGCAGCTTAACATATCTCTACTATTTCACTTTCCCTTTGGACACATATGCAATTTATCAACAAACTGTTGTTGTCTATTGTGTTAATTCACAAACTATTTGTCAGGAATACACTCGGAGGATTTTATTAACAATATAAATTCCATAAGGCTTCTTACGTTGCGATGCCTGTTAACATAGATGCTGATTTAATCATTTAGGTTTCCAATCTGATCAGTCTTCAGATTTTAGAAGTGAAGTTCAAACTGGGTCTCTGTGCATAGTAGGATGATTTTCTCTTTAAGTATTATAGCACTTTCCCTGGAGTTCTGTGCAGGGGTCTGCATATGGGATACTTCTGTGCACTGTTGTACTGTTCCTTTGAAAGGCTATGGGGCATGGGTCATTTATGCCTTTGCTCAGCAACCTTGGCCTCCAAAACCTTACCACTAGGCAGCCAAAAACATCTCCCTATCCTTCACTGGGTCTGCAGATGTTGTCAGGTCAGTCTTTCATTGCTTTTACTCCAGATTAATCCACTTAGTTACCAGGAAGGTAACCTCTCTCCTAGTTCGGTGATGTTCACCAGAGTTACCCTGCCACCTCTTTCTTGGGCTTTGTTTTGTTCTTCCTTGCAAAGTGGAGGTGCAGGTAGAGGAGAAAGAAAAATAGTGTGTGCAGATAAACTCCTTGTCCAGTGGGACACAGGCCCAAGAGAGGACAAAGCCAACCTGCAGGCTTTGGGGACCAGGCAGCGTATTGGGCAAGAGAAGAAAAGCACTGCTCTTGTCTCTTAGTCCTTGTCAGGGCTTTGGTGCTGTGGATCCTTGTGCTGCCGGGAGTGTGGGGCTGAGCCACAGAGTGCATCTCACCAGAAGTAATTTCTAGGCAAAATTGCTGTAAAGAAAAAAAATTGACTTTTGACATAGTCTGATAAGCACCGATGTTTATTTCCAAGAGTTTGTATTTTATGCAATTTAATACTTAACAATGACTGACAACAGTAGTGATGGTGAAAAACATTAGAAATGAGGAAACTGCAGTCATTTCAGTTGGCTACAAGTTTCTCTCCTGGTGCATTTTCCACTGCCTGAACCCTACGATTTTCAGCATAAAGCCTGGTCTTTCATATGCTGAGGCTGAGGCTTGCATCTCTAAGCATCAAGTTTCCAGCTGAATGTAAAACCAGTAGTCTCCATGAAGGATGCATTAACTGTAGTCTAATCTTTAAAAGGAAAACATTTTTTCCCTCTACGATTATCTTTATGAATGGGAACAATTAAATTAGCATTAATGTGGGTTGTGTCTTTCTCTGAAACACCCCTCAATTGGGGTCCTTGCTGAAAGCTCTGTTCTGAAAGAAAGACTCAGTTAAGCTTGGAGCTTTCCCTCATCAATCATTTCTGTTCAGATCGATACTTCTGTTAGGACAAATAAAACAAGGATTTGGAGGCAGAGGGCCAGAGAGATGGTAGAAAGGAATAAACAGCTTCAGCCTCTGATTTTTCTTTATTGATGGTTAACATTGTATGATCCAAAATAAACCACACTGTGAGTCTCAGGACCTCTTTTGAGTGTTTTCAGCTTGGCAAACCTTCTGCCCATTCCCTGTTCCTTGTCTTCCGCAGTGCAAGGCCTGCTATCTCTTATCTGTCTTGTGAATGTGTCAATAGTGGGGGTAGAATAGCATCCTTTCCCCAAGCATGGGGATGACACCAGAAGCAAGTGAGCATGGTACAAGAGGACAGATGAGTTGAAATACAAGTGGTACAAGTAGGGCTCTCTCCAAAACTGGAACTTGCCAGTGTTTGAAACATGCTGTCCCAGATGCTTGTTGATTTGTCAAGAATGGAGGTACAGGACAGAGGATACAGCCTTCATATGATGCCCAGGAGCCTGGTATGAAGATATATCAAAATTCTCTGTTATTTTTCCTAAAGAAGTTTTCTTAGTGGTAGGAGCCGTTCACGGTGCATTGAAGTGTCTGGTTGAGTGCAGTAGCTAGTAGTTCAAACACTGATCTTTACTTTGTTTTGGTGTAATTCTTGATCATTATCATGACAGGTATTAACCCAGTCACCCAACTTTTACAGACTGATCCAAGGATCCTTAGAGTCTCCTCATGTCTTAACTGAGAGATTTCCTTCTGGGTTCTGACACCTCTTTATAATCCTGTAACCACCAGTAGCTTGTGGGGTGTTTAGAAAGTGATAAAGTCCTGTGAAGTGAGAGGTGAGGAGTCAGCAGAAGTAGTCTGAGAGTCTGAAGCATCAATGCATCATGCCAACTATAGAGACCCCTTTGTCTGTTCACCTCTTTAGTCACCATCATCATCATTATTTATTAATTAACTTTGCTTGCCAATCCAACAGTGTGAGCTCATGTCTGGACTCAAGTGCATCTATAATTAATTGTTAACTGTTGCTTTATGTTGTTGTGACCAAAGAATTGGTGAGACTCAACAAAAAACTTCTGGGAATTAAGAGATTATGTGCCTCAATCTGACTGCTGTTTGAGCAGGAAGATCTGGAGCCATATGTGTTGACCATGTACCTTTAAGAGGTATACATTTGCACTACACCTTAAGAAATGAATGATCCTATGTCACCATGTCAGAAATCTTCCTTAACAGCTCAAAGTCTACTTTAAATCAAACAAAGCTTTTCCTTTTAATAACAACTTACTTCTTCCACTCTGCTGACCTTAGAATGAGAATCAAAGGAAGAAAGATATCATACATAAAACAGAAAGAAAGAAAACCAGAAAGAAGCGAATTGAATTCCACCTAAATGTCACCTTGCAAGTAGGCTTTTATTGTTTTGATAGCAAAGCAATTTTGCTGACAAATCTGTTATCGGCTGCATGTTGTACAAAAGCAAAGGTAGGCATGTTACAGGTCATGGAAAAGTCATTTTTAAATAACGCTGGTCTAAGTAGTGCATCAGAATGCTTGTTAGGGAGTATGTATATAAATGCATTCAGAGCATACAGATGCCCCGGAGAATACTGTATAGGGGGCATAAATCAATCCTGCTTAAGCTGTACTGTTCCCCAAAAAGTCTTGGCATTTCAATGTGCAGCAGAGGAAGCCTGAGCTCCTCTGGGCAAGGGACAGAGGCAACAGCCTCCTGTTTCTGATAAGAGGATTTTATGCTAAACTGCAGCAGGGTGCCCTTCCCTCTCTCTGTGATAGAGCAATGTGGGGAGAAATTTCCAACATGAGATCAGGAGAGGGAAGAGGAAGAATTAAAAAACCTCAACCCCTCAAATCCCCTGCCACCCTTTCTAATTTTATTGCCCTCTTGTGCCTTAAGCCCTGATACTGATTTATACATAAAGGTGTTTTTCTTCCCCTGAGACATGGAAGTTGCATGAACACCTGCTGGTAATGGTAATAGGGGTGCTTGTAGGTCTGTTGCTTGCATCAAGGGCAGTACAAGTGACATGACATAGTCATGTTTGGTGCAGCCTCACCAACTCACTTGTGCCTGTGTATCTGCAAGATTTTCAGCGTGGAAAAAGGAAGGGTTTTAAGGGCTGGGAATGTAAGTGGGCACAGGTCAGAAGAGCTTGAATTTGAGCACACCAACATGTACTAACTCAGCTGGATTTTTGGTGTTTCACTTATCTCTTTACTGTCTGCCATGATAGTAATATATCCGCTGATGCTCCCCTTTTCCCATTCTCTATAAGCTTTCTTGCTTGCTTATACTTTTTAATGCTAGTACAGGTAGTGTGCAGTACAGTTTCTGACTCTTTGGCTGAAAGAATTTAAAAATACGTACAGCTGAGCTAAAATTTGTGCACAAATGCCAAGAGTTAAACCTTGAAATTCAGCAGTTTCATGTATTTGTTGGGGGTATATTTTGGGTTGGTTGGTTGTTTTTTTTCTTATTCAAAGATACGTTTTGTAAAAACCCACATGAAAATATCCAGATACATGGGGGTACTTACATGTTGTAATTTCATACTAAAAAAACTGCTAAGTTTAATTGTCTGTGCAGTCCCCACTTGTCTGCATGTGGGGAGTTCCAAGGAATCAGGCCCATTACCACATGCTTCTATGCTTAATTTAGGGCACACGCAATTCCTGTACTTGTTACATTTGGTATTTTATTGCAAAGGCACATATTGAGAGAAGAAAAGCAGTTGCCCAAATGGTCTTGATACCCTCCACAAAGGGCTCAATTTTTCTGTGGTTTTGGGTCTGTAAATCAAATGGGAACAGGAGCTAATTGCACCCCACATCATTGGAGGAAGTGGCACAATGGTAGCACCAAGGATTTGTGTTGAGCATGTAAGACAGTCCTACATGTATAGCTGTGAATGTGTTCATTTTTTTTAGCTTCAACAAGGTCATTCACACTGCTAAGCATAATCCTGATGTGTTAGCAGGAGTGCTGTCCAATTCATTCTCACTCCATTAAGCAACATGCTAGTGAAGCTTTCCTCCTCTCTCCCTAGTTCTTTTTCTCCCAGTTATATACAGTGAGTCACCTGTAGGAAGCCTGGGTACCCCTGAGCAAAAGAGATTGTATTCCGCAGTGCTTGCAGCTTGGTTTTGGAGATGGTTGTAACACCTGAGGCTGGTGAGAGAGGGAATCCCAATGAGGCAACTAGACTGTAAACCTCTCCTTTAGCTGCAGGGTAACATGGTGTGCTCAAGCCTCTCTACTGCTGGTTCGGGGATCTTCATCTACATTGTGGGTTTCAGCTTAAGAAAAGTCATTGGCATTCCAAATGTATGTTGTCAACATTTCATCTTTGCAGAGGGAGGTGGCAAGCTGATTTTTCTTTTCCTCAACCTGGGATTTGCATGAAACTTTCTACAAACCTATGCTTGCATTTCAGACTTCTGGGTATAATGCAGTGCTGGGTTTTTGACAGCGACCTCTCCACTGAATCTGAAAGATTCTCTTTGGGTTTATTTTGCTGACTTGATTTTGTAACAAAACTCAAGGAGAATTGTGCTGCCTTATCCTGCTAGGGTAGATGTCAGTTCTGCATGAGTTAGGCCAACCTGGGAGGTTTTCAGAAGGAAATATGCCCTGTCGATTAAACTCTAGAAAGTGTCAACAGGAGAGAAGTGAACCAGTTTCCTTTGAGAGATCTCCTCTGGGGACATGAGGGCCTTCTCCTCTATACGCCAGCAGTCCATGTGCTGCTTGTCCATTGCTCACAGCTGGGAATGTAGGCTGGTATACCAGGATACAAATTTCTTGTCTCCTAGAGTTTTCCTTGGTTTTGTCCTGGCTTCCCAGCCAGAGAAGCTCTTTATTTTCCTTACAGCTTTTAGTCCAATAATCAGCTGACTTCCAGGCATATCAGTAGGCTGAGACTGTGGAGAGTTTTGCTTTAATTCTGATTATTCCTCAACTGGCTTTGTGATGCTAAATAAATAACTGAAGATTCCTCTGTGCATGCCTCTTTCCCCCTCTGACTCTTTGTCATGCTTGGTCAGATCACAGATTGCTTACAGACAAGTTTTTCTCTGCAGTTCTGCTCTCTGAGCTGCCCCTGAAGCCATGGCCATAGAGATACAGAGGGTAGCAAAGATGGTTTGAAAGAAACCTTGAAGCTTGAAGTTGTCATCTTTCCTTGGTCTGCTGGGACCCACCAGGTACATGCCTCTCTTGCCCTGACTTGGAGAGAGCTGGCTCAGCCCACAGATGTGGTGATCATGGTGACATGCTCTCTTGGATCAAATCCCCAACTTTAACTGAAGTCTCAGTAGAATAATGTGAGTCCATGGAAATCGATGGAGAAGAGCTGAAAACAATTGATTTGAATCAAAACACACTGCAATCAAATTTGGAGGGATTGAACTAATGGATCATAAGGTGGCTTGTGAATGGGTCTGATTGAATTGGACTGAAAGGTCTTGTATCTTCATTACAGTTAACTGAAACTAGTATAAATGATGAATTTTCTAACAATGTTTAGTGTCTCTTTTTCTGTACTGATGTAACTGGATTGCAAACCAGCACTTGGGAATTTTATATATATATATATATATATATATATATATATATATGTGGTGTTGGGAGAGAGTAGGTTAGAATTTGCTGGTCAAGGGTTGTTCTGTATATGCAGACAGGACAATGACTGGATTTTATAGTTAACTTGACTGTTGACTCCTTTATTTTGCCCCATTTATTACTCCCAGAATTAGCTATCTATTTCTTCTGCCTTGTTATGGCAGAGTTTTGAGGTGGAGAGACATGTTTTCTGCCAGATGATCTACATTCAGGCAAAATGCTGGCAAAGGTGCACTTATTGTTGCATTTTTTCATTTTGGCAACAGCAGCTTGGAGCATCTTCTCTTATTCCACCAAATCCTGGAAATTCTTTGGAATTTCTGTTATTCTAATGTAAGTCTCCTCTGTGTCCCAGAAACGGAAGGCGAGAATGATCCATTGTTTCTTGTAGCATCACATTTTTTGGTCAGACTGAGCTTCCCGTGCTCCAAGGTACGATTTATTACTGCAGTGATTAAGGGACGTCATTGATATTTCTGAAAATGTTCTTTCAGGGCTGAAGGCTTGCCTATGAGTCAAAAGGCAGTAGAAATATATGAATAACTGGGTGTGTAATGGAGCATTTGCAATTTCCTATTAAGAAGGCACTCGTATTTGTTTCATGCTCCTATGGATGGGCATAGTGAATCAGGAACCAAGCTGTCTAACTGCACTTGTTCTATGGTAGCCCTGATACAGATGCGAAAGGAAAATGTTTCTTATGAATTCAGAACCTTGATTTATCTTGTGATAGCCTTAAACTGATAGTCTTTAATCTTGCTATTGTGCTTGCCTAGTAACTCTCCTTCAGATTGGACACAGCCTAGCATTAGAACAGACTGCCTACCTTTAAATCCCTTCTCACACTCTCTTGGGTGAGGAAGAAGGTGGCTGTCTTGCCTTTCTTGACTGGCCAGGGGTTTTAAATACTTTATGGTCACGTAGCAGCCCCAGATGTTTCCTGAAGTAGTGGGACCCTTCTCAGTTAGGTGCCTGCTCCCAGGATCAGACCCTGAGAGTAGCCACCTAACATCCAGCAGGATTCAACCTGGAATGCCTTTTCCATTTTCTTGAACAGAGCCTACAAAGATGCCAGAAAGGGGGGAGAATTCTTCATCAGGGACTGTAGTGATAAAGGACAATGGGTTCAAACTTAAATAGGGGAGATCTAGCTTAGATATAAGGAAGAAATTCTTTACTGTAAAAGTGATGAGGCACTGGCACCAGCTGCCCAGAGAAATTGTGAAACCTGGTCTAATGGAAAGTGTCCCTGCCCATGGTATGAGGATTGGACCTAAGCAATCCTAAATTCCTTTCCAACCTAAACCAGATTCCAGAGCCTTCAATAGCAAATCAGTCTCCTAAGCATTTTTACCATAAAGGGGAAAAATGAAAATCTCTTTAAAAAGCTGTCAGCATTCCTGCATCCATGGTATTTCTGTGCAAGGCAATGCTGTTTGTGCCTTATGGAATCAGTAAGTATCCCTGGGTAGAAGGATAGCAGGGGAAGAGATATGCAGCAGCAATGAAGCAGTGCCTCTCCATATGAGTAACGTACATAGAAGTGCTTCTGAACCTACTGCTGCGTGTTGTATGCAGATGGAGCTCCTTGGTTATTCCTGTCAGGTACAAGTGGGTAGCTGATTTATTTTTTTTCAGCTTGTTTATCAGACCTAATAGAAAATGAAGTTTCTTTGGGTTGATGAGCAATGTGAATCGTTGTCTCTTTCCTTGTCTACCCACCTGAAAGATGCACTTAATAACCATTGATTGTCTGGGAGGAGAAAGAGTGTGGCTGTAAATGTACCTTTCCACCCTTACAAGGTGTCTGATTAAAGAGCAGAGGTAACAGCAGATCAATGAGAACTGTAGGCAGAGAACTCCTACAGTGGGTCCTGGTGGTTCTCATTAACACTGTCCTTGCACACCTCAAACATAAAGGCTTTCTGTTGTGTTTGCAGACAGCTCAAGATATGGATGCATTTGTGCAGCACAGTGAGGGTCACTGGGAGGCTGAAGAGTGATTGAAAACTAGCAGGCCCACTGGGAGAGATGGGTGATGTGCCAATGAGTGCACGAGCCCCAGGGAGCAGCAGATTGGCACTGGGGTTTCAGCTCAAGCAGGGAGAGTTACCAAAAGTTAGTTACTTCCATGTACCATGGTCCAAGGTGTTTTCTTGATGACAAAGCACAGCTGTAAGCCACATGTCTGAGATCCCACTGGTGTGATTCTTTTATCTGTTAGCCCTCAGCCTAATCTAAAGATCACAAGGTAACTGATTGCAAGAGGTGGTTGACCAAGCCCTCTTTGAGCACAGCAACAGGAGCTGTGAGATTTGCTGCTGACACTAGTTTTTTAGTCCAGACCAGAGGTTACTAGACATAAATGACAGGTTTTGCAAAGGAAGGTAAAAGAGTGAGATGAGGACATGTTTTTGGAAGGCCTCTGATTAAGGATGCAGGGTGTTGGGTCACCAAAGAATGCTTGTTTAAGAACAAGCAGCATATTCCACAGTCCTCAGAAAGCACTCTGAGTTCCTTCAGAGAGTCTCTTGGGTGCAGCTGCTCTCAGGAGTCAAACCTGCTCCATTGTTTGCTTCAGTTTCTCCTTGCCCATATGCAAAAGATACTGACTCTGTTCTTCCTCCTGTTCAGCAAAATTGCAGCTCAGGATCACTTTTAGTTTAATAAAATGAGCAGATCAAGCTAGCTTTGGGATTTCTCTCAGTTCTTCTGTATTGTGCTGCTTTACCAGAAGCATATTTCTGCAAGGCACTAGAAAGCTTGATAGCTTGAGCATAAATAAGTGTTTGCATGAAGTTTGCTACTTATTGGATGAGGCAGGAAATTTAACTGAAGATGAGAAGGCAGAAGTGCTTAATGCCTTCTGTGTCTTGGTTTTTAGTGGGGAGACACCTTGTCCTTAAGATAACTGTACTTTGGTGTTGGCAGGTGGTGTTAGGAAGCAGAATGGTCCTCTTGTTATCCAAGAAGAAGTTAGAATTGTTGAGGAACCTGAACATTCATAAATCAATGGGACCAGATGGGATCTATCCCAGGGTGATGGAGATGGCAGATGAGCTTGCAAAGCCGCTCTCCATCATTTACCAACAGTCGTAGCTCACTGGCGAGGTTCCGGATGATTGGAAGCTGGCCAATGTGACACCCATTTACAAAAAGGGTAGGAAGGAGGATCCTGGTAATTACAGGCCAGTTAGCC
>JBAFWW010049062.1:0-15440 GCA_036873685.1 Agapornis canus | reverse complement strand
TTTAGTGTGAGGTGTCCCTGCCCATGGCAGGGGGGTTGGAACTGGATGACCTTAAAGTCCTTTCCAACCCGAACTCTTCTATGACCCTGTGACATCAAGGGTCAGTGCTGGTGTCTGCCAGACCATCAGCTCCCTGCCACTTAACCTTGTTCCTTCCCTTCAAACAGCCTGTTCCAGAATGCCCGCAGCCACAGTAAGGAACGCAGGAACACTCCCACTGCATTAAGCCCTACACCACTTCTATTTAGGGCTAAAGACCTTGCTGGCATCTAATTACCACCTTGCACTTGCAATTTATTGCACAGCAGGAGCGCAACAGAACCAGGTAGGCCATGACATGAATCCTCAGCCCAGCAGGAAGCAGCTGTGAACAAGAGCAGCTCAAATCCTGCAGCGCTGCCCCCACCATGCAGCCAGCCTGGGCAGCCCTTCCCAAACACCAACATCCACGACAGGAATTGCTGCCAACACCTTTCTTCCCCTACCTCTTCCTATTTGTTTTCAATGCTTTAATAAGCTTCCTCACATTAAAAGGGCACAGCTGCTCCCAGGAGGCCAACAAGACATGTCTGAGCAGCTCGAGCTGCCCGAGTCGCATGGAGAAGTAAGATATAAATTAAAGATAACTTCATGGAGTTCACAGCAGTGAAGCAGTGCCGCACTTTAACAGGAGCTTTCTGCTTGTTCTGCCCCAACCCACCACACACCACCCGTTACACAGCAACATTAATAACAACTCACCTACATGTCCCTGTGTGCTTTATTTCACCTTTCCTGTATCCCATGCAAAGCCCTTCAAGCCTTGTTTCATCAAGAGTTTACCCCTTGACTTCTGGCAATTACACACGATTTGGTACAGAACTTGAGCTAAATGTGTGTGCTGTCCCCTGGGTCCAGGGAGACCTGCCTACACAGGGATCAGTCCTGCAGATACAGAGGTGTCTCAGCTGAGAGGAGATCCCTGTCACATCCCTGTGACTGCTCACATTTCGAGTGCAAGCTGGAGCAGCTCATGTGTGAGGTCAAGCCCAAGAATATTCCCATGACCACTGACAAAGACTTGACAATCACTTTATTACAAATGGATCAGCTTGGATTGTGCTGACCCCATTAACCCAGCACACATCCCCTGAGAGAACCCACACAACTCCACCTCATGGTGGCTGATTTCACCAGTTTCCCACACTTCAGTGTGAGACTTGGTGAGTGCCTGCTACAGGTGCACACAGCTGCTGCATCCCACCTCCATCAGCTCACCGCGGCCTAACCACACTCACCACAACTCCTCTGCTAAGAAGGCACCAAGAAACAAGGTTCTGCTTCTTGCCCAGTAAGATTCCATACCCTGCTCGGTGCTATCAAAAGGCCTGTATGATATAAAAGGCTCCCTGCAATTGAGAGCCACCAAACCCCTGAAGGCAGAGTGTAGGGACACTCCCCAAAAATCAAAGGCAGTGTTCTGTGATCAGCACATGAAGACTAAAGTACTTGTTGAGCAGCGAGTACTGTTCACATCTATTGCCTGAGCACCAACCCTGCAAGAAGCCAAGAGGGAGCTTTGTTTCCAGCCTACCTCCATAAATAGGATAGATTGGCTACTGTCACTATCAATCTGTCCTTCCACAGCAACAGCAGCATAGACAGCCTATGATTACCTCTCCAGGCTGTCTTATTTAACAGAACTTTCTTCCTGCAAACAAGATCTCACTCCTCCAGTTTAACCAATGTGTTCTTGTGGTGTTCAGAGCTCACGTGGCAAGCCTGTAGCAGCCCAGGATAAGAGCACACCTCTGCCCCCAGCCACTGTGCATTCAGCTTCCACATGAACAGCAGCCTGGGCAGAGTGCAGCTGGTGGTGGGCACAAGGACAGCTGTGCTGGACTGCAACAGCCAGCATCACTTTTCTTTCACATAAAGAGATAGTTATTAAAACCCCCTTTCCTTGAGGAATACTTTGGATAAGCCCAACACTGACACCCCAGAGCTGGTGACAGGGAAAGCGTCCGTAAATTGATGTCCTGTGCTACAGACTTCACCTCATGCCAGTCTTCCCTGATGGAGATGCCCTTCATCCTTAGGCACAGAGGGATTCACCAGCTGTGGCTGGCCTCAGTCTCTTTGGAAGCTCATCACAAACCATCCAGAGCACTCCTTGCATGTTCACTCCTCAGGGAACGTCCTTCCTTCCTGCAGCCAGGCTGGAGCATTGCAGTGATGCAGAGATGACAACACAGCCAGGAGCTCCTACGGCCATCTCTGCTCAGTCACTTCTTGCTTGGCTTCACAGAACGAGTCTTCCTTTCCAAGAGCTCATCACCAAGTGCTCCCGTCTCCTTAGCACAGTGCTGAGGCCCAGCAGCATGACTAGGTAAAAGACTTAACCATGCTTACCATATGATCAACTCCACACGCAACATCCACCACCTCACCGGGTACAGTCACCTGCATCAGACACACAGGAGTGCATTATTTCTTCAGCTGTGGCTGTGCACCTGGTATTTCCTATTTCTCCTTCTCCTCCTGCTTCACATGCCAGCTGGCTTCAGAGGGACAGGTACCAATGGAAGTGCCCCTTGAAAACCCAGAGAAAGAAGATGCAGCACCAGACATGCTTGTGCGCTGAGCTGTGAAATACTGCTCTCCCTCCACACTCCACAGGAGGACAGAAACCTTTGGAAGGACAGAACATGAGGACTCACCAGCAGATAGCGAGGAGACCGCAACCTCAGCCCATCTGCTCTGCAGCACAAACAGCATGATCAAACAGAGTGCAATCCAGACAGCAGGATCTGCCCAAGGATTTGCCTCTTCTCTCATCAGCAAGGACTGGAACAAGGCAAAAGCTCACCTCCAGCCTAAGGCAGGTTTTGCTATGATGCTAAGCAGATCCAGCTCACTCACTAGAATAGTTACAGCTCTTTCATGTAAAGCTGACTTCAAGCAGAGGCTACAAAAGGAAGTTAGAGCTAAGGGAGAGGAGAGGTGGCTGCTTATAGAGCAGGAGGTCACAGACAAACGTCGTGATAACTGCCCCTGCTTTGATACAC
Organism: Agapornis canus; assembly: GCA_036873685.1. Lineage (NCBI taxonomy): Eukaryota > Metazoa > Chordata > Aves > Psittaciformes > Psittacidae > Agapornis > Agapornis canus. The sequence continues at coordinate 12,393 of JBAFWW010049062.1, read as the reverse complement.
TGCTGTAGAGTGTCAAACAGGAGATGGCTGTTGGCGGGAGCATAATCCTCAATGCCCACACTTAGGGAAACCTGGACATGCCACACTTGGTGAATTCACAACCTCCACTCAGCCACAGCACTGTGGGGTTAGGCAAATGCTCCAGAGTTGTCTTTTCACTTCATTTTTAATAGGAGAAAGCATGCTAAAGGTACACATCCACTGCAAGTTCAGACACAGGGAAAGGACTCCAGGGTGGTCCCACTGATTGCCTCCCCCATCTCCTACTTGGCCCTTATGGAGACTGGGAACATCTGTTAGGCTGAGTGCTGAACTCCAGAGCCAAAGACTCTTCTACACCCCCAGAGCCATCAGAGAAGGGAGTGGAACTGGAAGCATTGCAAAGCAGCTATGAAAACAGTTCAGTGGCTAAGGACCTCCTACTATAGCTTACATAACCCATCCACTGACCCACCACCATAGCTGCCTGACATGGAAGAGGAGCAAGGGAAGGTCATAGGTCTACTCCTATGTGGACCTTCCTGCCACTACAGTCTGACCACAATGACCAAAATGTTCACCTAATTTAGATGTGTAATGCAAGCCTTTTTGGTCACAGATGACCAATACTGGTGGTTTTCTTTGCAGCCTGTGCAAAAGTGGGGGTTAGTAAGGGAGGGAAGAGGCAGTAAGGGGTAGCAGGTAGAAGACTGTGGATGAGTGGGAGGCAAGAACTGTTCAGATGCGATAGCAGAGTACCAGATGTTGCTTTGGGATCTGAAACTGATACTGAAATAGCAGACTAAAGAATTCCTGAATGCCTCCATCCCTACACGTGCTACACAAGGACCTCTGGAAAACAAAGCAGTTCCACAGTCACATCAGGTTTCCACCTTTTTCAAAGTTACTCAACAAAACTACACAGCAAATGATGCTTCTTCCCCTCAAGACAACAAAGACTAAAGAATATACTCTTGACCTTAATACTTCCATTCTTACCCTCCATGGGAAATAATGGTCTTCCATTCTTCCAGTTCCCAGGCACCCTCTTAGATTCTTGCCCCATACAAACAGCTCTCCTCTGTCTATACAGGATAAAAAACAATCAAAGGAATAACATAGGGCAGAGTCATTAAAAAGGAAGAATTCTCTTGGAGAATCTGACAAGTGTGGCTACAGTGCTTCTGGGAGTATAAAGGGTTATACATGCAGTACAAAAGCCATTGAGTTTAGTTCTAAGTACAGTAAATGTGCTTGTGCTTGGGGAAAATGATGCCTAATGAGCAGGACAAGCAGCAAGTTCTGGGCACAAGTCTTTGCTTCCCCCTCTTACAGCTCTTGCTTTGGAATTTTAGTTGAAGGAGTGCAGCAGAAGGGATTCCAGGGAATCATTCCTGGTGAAGTCAATCATTTGTGCTGGAAGTCAGACAACACCAGCTGACCCACATCAGCTCTCAGTGCAGCAAATCAGGTAAGCAAGGCAGTGAAATCTGGTTATTCTGCCCCATAGAAGTGACCTTCTAATGACAACTGGGGAAAAGAAAAGGAAGTTGTGTTCAACAGTGAGAGAGCTTGAAGCAACTCAGCCATACAAGCGGATCTCAGAAGTGTTCAGATCAGCCCCTAGCAGAGACAAACAAAACACAACCGATAACATGGGCACAGTGTAATCAGAAAGCAGTTTTTAAAGCTTCCTGAATACCAGGGGGAGACCAGTTACAAGCACCCTGTATCCAGACTTACAGGGCCATGCATACCATAGCCCCAAGAAGGGCCAAGCACGCTGGCCCCTGGCATGTTTCATTAGTGAACTATTACTCTGGCCACCAAGCAATGGGTTTTCTGCACTGCTGCCCTCTGCTGCTCATTCTTAAATGACTCTCAAATTCAAAACCTCCTTTAAAGGCTGGTATAAGGCACAGGGTGTACGTATCACAGTGTCATACTCTCTGCAGGTTAAAGGTGTAGGTCTTCTCACCTCAGATTGTTAACTCAATTGTTCAGAGGAGCCAAGAAGCCCTGAGTCTGATTTAGACTCAGTTTTAGTTTGTTCATTTACCACATGAATTCCTGCTGCTTCTGAAGTGCAGCTGACTTAATCTCTACAAGGAAATGATTTTTACCTTCCCAGGTTTCCTGTTTTAGAGAAGCGTTTTGCTTGCTTTAGAAGAATAACACTTTCTTAATTGAAGCATATGTTAGTGCAATACCTATGTCAGAAACCATGCTGACACCCGTAAATGGGCTGCCGGGCCCTCCTGCTGCAGTCCAGCGTGCTTTAAGTCTAAAGGCAGAGTCTTGGTTTTCTCTTAACTGTGAATAAGACAGCAATGGGACCTTTCCATGAGAGCAGGACTAGAAACTTACTTGTAAGTGCAGCAAAATGGCTGAGTCCACAGCGAACGTGAGCAACACGGATGTCCGGACTGAAGTCTGAGCAGCCAAAAAGGCTGGGTGGGATCATCTCTGGCACTGCTGTCTCTATTAGGTTTGGTCCTTTCCCAAGAATTCCATATCCCCAGACAAAAACATTTCCGTCTTCTGTATCACAATAAGAACACATTCTGTAAGAAAGTCTGTGCTTGTGAAACTCGTGCCATGACCAAGGGTTAATCAGATCCAAAAGGATATTTTCCTTTCTCCCAGAGCGGTCTAGCACCTTTTGACTATTTCAAACTTCCAAACAACACATCCACATCCAAATGCCTTCAATTTTTGCTAAGCTGTGCAAGCAGATCAAGCTTCACAGGCAAAACTTTCATTGGGAAATAATGCCAACACAGTGTGGGCTGGATAAAAATACTTCAGCTTACTGACTGATGGGATAGATGTTGAGTGTTTTATTATCACCGCTGTTCCCGTTGAGGCATGGCCAAACCAGCACTAAGCCAGTCGCTCTGCCTGGCATTCTGCCTTACACTGGGTGCCTGGGAAAGGCAGCAGTTGGACAGCATAAGACATAGTATGTTGCTATGTCTGTTCCCTTCAAACTAGAAGCTCAAATATCTTCGTCATCACAACCACATCACATATATGAACATCTTCCTTGGGATGATCCTTCATGAAAGTAGTACAATCCTCTCCCTCGCTCCTTTACTTTCAAGCTGTGCTCCCTTGGCCACCACCAGCAATCCAAAGCAGGACTCATTAAGAAGCCTGCTGCAGAGCTTCACTGTTCTCTGCTTGCCAGCAGAGTTTATCAAGATTTATTTACATGTCAGATGTATAGAATTTGAAGGGCTCTTTTCCTCTCAAGTGCTGCCATCCTTCCTCCCTGTATCCATCTTTATTAGACACACATGGCCCGTGTGATCAGCAAATGAGATCAGAGCCACAAGCAGCGACCATGCTCTTGTCCTAGTTTGCTCAAGTGCTCATGCAGCCCATACTGGAAGCAACATCCTGTGGCTACTGAAAGTAACTCCCCGTGTACATTCTTAAATCACAGATTTCTCAGTCTCCCACCTTTCCTCATAAAAGACACTATTCTTCTGTTTCCAGCAAAAAGACCCAGCATGCTCCATGATGCTACAACCCACTTATAACATGGGCTTGCACTAAAGAGGATGAATGTAAAAGCAAACTCACCCGTCAGCACGACATTGCCAGTCCCTCCACACGCAGCCTCCTTTACCTTCCCAATCTTGAATGGCAAATGTCTGGGAACATTCACCTGTGTGAGGTTGCAGAAGACTTGTTACAGACAATGTAAACTGCCAACTAGATACACACTTTAAACCTGTTCTCTAGTTCTGATTAGGGGTTACACTCACTGTATTGCTGATACAGACAACCTCTATTGCCTGAATTACAGAATGAATGCAAGTCCCACAATTAAAAACACCTACATGAAATGCATTAAGGCTGACAGTGAGGACAAAGTGGAAGAAGTTACCCACTGGAAAGCTTATATGCATGGCAACAAAGATGGGAATGCTTAACATCTGCTTATACCCCTGGCTCTCTGAGGCAGACCCCATGGGAAAGTAGGTACATTGGCAAGTTCTCATAAAATTGGTCCATGGCATTTTGAACAGAGTATGAAAAATCACTTGAAGACAATCGCTCTTATTTGGTACAGTTCAGCACAACAGAAACATACACAGCTTGACACATGTGAACAGTGACCTTGGATCTCCCAGATAATATCCAGCTCTGCGATTCCACAATTGGGCCTTTATCTACATTGTCCCTAAAATTCCCGCTTTGGCAAACATGCCACTCACCCATTTCAGACCCTCTTGACCTCCACTGGGCAACCAGCCAGGAAACTACTACACTACTTAACATGGTCACTGTCTTCAGGCCTTACAGGTCTCATTAAGTAGACTTACAAGAGCAGGCATGGAAAATAGAGGTACTTACTTTACCAATTCAACTGTCTGTTCTTAGTCTTCTGCTAAGGATAGTTTTAGAGTATAAATTCCTTGACTCCATTTTCTACTCTCGCTTTAGGAGGAAACTATCTGCCCAATTACTACAATGCTTAGTGTCAAGTCAGCACTGTATCTTTGTCCCAGGAGTTTGCTCTAAAAAACTAAGCTGTGAGACACTGGGATTTGTTGAGGACTCAGCTATAAACCTACTAAAGCTGTTGATGAAAAATCACCAATATACAAGTTGATTGGAAGGGACTTCCGAAGATCATATGGATCAGCACTAGGCTCAAAGCAGGATCACTCCAAAGTCTAGATTAGCCAGCCAAAAGCCTAAATCCTGTTCTGAAACCAATAGAGGCACTCAAGCTGGATCTACATTGGGTGCAGAATCCATGGTATGGGGAAAGAACTCTTCCTTTGTAAGGGACAAACTAGGGTGAGGTGACACAAACTTCTGCACATCAGCAGCTGGGAAATATGCTGCCCTAAAGCTGCACAAACATTTCAGACAGGCTGGTTTTGTAAACATAGGTAAAGCCAGCCTGCTAGTGGTGTGAGTTTATATTGACTTATACTGCTGCCTAAGGAAGCCAGAGCAGGGAGAGCTGTGTAATGTTTGAATGTACACACAGCAGCTGAGCTGAAACATGTAAAACCATGCCCTCAGGCCAACTGACCTGTGTGGTTTCTGTGACAGATGCCAACTGCAGGTACTCCGAATTTCCCCAACCAAAGACATCTCCTTCATCTGAAACAGCCAGGCAACAGTCCCCGTAGGAAGAAACCTGGATAATGTTTACTCCAGCAATGTCACCACGTAGCTTAGTAGGAACACTGGTGATGTTGTAGTGTCCAAGACCTGAAAGGAAAAGTGTAGAGAGATTACGAAGCATTTTTTCACACCTACATATGACCATTTTGTCATGTTAGAACCCAACCACCCTTCCTCCAAAAGAAATCTTCCTGGCCATCTCTTCTAACTACCAGCTTGAAAGGACAAGCAGCCACAAACACAAGCTCTACTAGCCTCTCTGGAGTACAAAACACCTTTATACAATCACACCCGGAAAACAGTCTCCTCCTTATCTGCATGGACCAAAGTGTTTGAGAGAACAGTAACCAAGCCAGCAAACATCACAACAGAGGTGAAGATTCACAAACTGGCTGTATCCTGCCTTCTGCAAGGAAAGCCATGAGTAACAGCACACTGCAACCAGTTCAGACAACAGCAGGTGTGAAGTGGCAAAAGAGGCTGGGAAGGAAACGCATTACACAGCAAAAGGCTGCTTGGAAAAGAGGACAGAAAGGGCTGCCAGAGGACAGAAACAAGAATGGCCTACAACATGTCTACACCAGACAACCATGGCAAGTACCCAGACTCAGGAGCAGCAGAAGGAATGGTAGGAAGCACTGTGAGGAAGTTCTTTCTGACAGCAGAAGCCATCAGGAAAAGGGCCTGGCCAAAGATCCCATGCTAGGACAGCAGCAGCTGCCAAAACCTTCTGTCAGTTCAAAAGAAGCAAGAAACAAAACAGACCCTGAAATAAGAATTGGGAAGGCAAAGCCTGCCCAGAACAAGGGAACTAACCTTCCCATACCACTTCCACATCCCCTCACAAGCTTTAAACAGCAGGCACATTCTCCTCAGACTGCATGCATAGATTGCCAGCATGGCATCCTAAAGCTCTTCTAAAAATTAACTGGTTTGTCTCAGTTTGGTTACACAAGAGTATTCAGACCATCTGCACACAGCTGGAAACATCCCAGCCCTTTTTTGTCCATACATGCATGACAAATATACATCAGAAGCTCTGAATTAGGGACAGCTTGTTATGTTCATCAATTCACTGAAATGCAAGCTGAACTGAGGTCCTACCTGTTTGTCCATCAGCTCCCCATCCACATGCATAGACTGTACCTTTCTTGGTTCTAAACAGGCTGTGGTCCTGCCCACATACAACCTGCACACAAACAGAAAGTCAGAGCTGGTCAGTGGAGTTCATGTGCTGAGAATCGATTTAATGAAGCATTACTGGCAAGCCAACTGAGCAATGAACAGTGCTCATCATCTCAGATTTTCCACCTTTCTCTCCCCATCGAACAGCTCTACAGACAGGGAAGGCATGATAGAGAATTTTCCTTGTGAAAAATACTGCTGCAGTTGATTCATTCTGAGATCCAAAGCAAGGCCTGGTTAGCAGAAAGTTCAATTCAGCAGTACAATACAATAAAACAACAAAGAGTCAGTAAGAGATGTCCCTTCCCGGAGTGCTACCACGTAGCTCCAATGCCAGCTATGAAGTGCTATTGATTCCTTGCCATGGAAGCACTCTAGGAGCACATCTGTTCTCAAAGTGACATTTATGTTGAAGTAGCAACCATGCCTGCCACAGGCTTAACATTAACTAAACCCAAGATCCTCAAAAGCAGACCTTAAAAATCAGCCAAAGATTAAAGATATTTAATCCACAAGCTAAAAGAGTGGAGTGATCCTCTTACCTGGACAACTCTGCTGTCAAAGTCCTTCAGCTGATGAATTACATGGCTTTCACTGGACACCATCAAACAACCACCGAGAAGAGAAAAGGCAACACAGAGGATTTCAGAGGACTGCAACCAAAAACCATGAAGGTAGACCTGCCTTACTGAAAGCCCCTTTGCTATTACACAAAGAGATTCTTTCACATCTTCTCTTCTATATTCAAAGAGCACAGTGCCACTATGAAACTACTGCACAAAGAAGGAAAGTAATTTTGTGTTCTCCTATTTCAGAAGTTAAGAACTGTTACTTTTTAAATATAAACTCTCATGGGAATTAGGGGTGGGAGCAATCCCCGAATTCCCTAGTCTGGAATGGGAACAGACACTTGATAATACTGCAGCACTGATATAAATACTATACCTCACTAGAGACTAACCAGATATCCCAGAGCACAGTGTAGTGTTAACATCCATGTCATTCTTTCACAACAACAGGAATTCTGCTGTTTTGAACAATTTCATTACTAGCTTCCAGTATCAAGGTGTAAAAAAGCTAGGAATTATCACAGCTGTTTTGTTTAACTCCACAGGAAAACTCTTGTGGATCACAGAGAGAGCAAGAAGCAAGACCTTTTCTAGGTCCTGCCAGGGAATCAGTGACTTTCAACATTTTCCCACTATCCACTTCCATCAATACTATCTGAGAAAGCATTTTGAGAATACACTTTGGTGTGGCCCACAAAAACCCTGTAAAGGCAGAGCACTGTAGATTTAAGTGTAGTTACAGCAAAGAGATTAAACAAAAGGCTGTCTCTCTCAGCATTAACTGGCATTTCTAACACCTTCAGATTTTGCAGGAGAGGCTAAAGGGAGAATGACTGACTACTAACACCAATTACCACAAGCAATTTATGAAGGCTGAGTTTTCTCACTATGCTCTATGAAATCTGTCACACCCTAACATCTTTCTGCCTTTCGTGAATGCAGTCAGAAGGGTGCTAGAGCCCAGCCTGGATTTAAAGCCAGGCTGTTTACATGATGCCTGTAGCATAAAAGCCTATTCTTGGACTACTTAAAACAGGATCCTTACACTACCAGACTTTTCCCACCTCCAGGCTTTCCTGTACGGTTGTTTTCAAGCAATTATGTTTTCAAGATTAAGGAAGTTCAGGACCTTTGGAGTCTCACCTGTACGTTTCATCTTCAACAACCTTCCGACCACACTGTCCATAGGAATTATTCCCCATGGTGAAAACTGAAAAGCAATGATAAAATGCACTGGTTATATTACTGTCCCCCTGAAAGCCTCTTTTGAGGTACACAAAATATCTTCATGTGGTCCTCAGCAGGAAAGGTACAACACAGTGCTGTAAAAATTGGCATTAGCTTTTTTCAAACCAAGTCCACTTAAATTCAAGTGACTGAATCCATTTTTGTCAACAATATCCCAACAATATTACTGCAGGCACCTGGAGCCCACTGGCTGGTTTTAGTAACATCCTGCTGTTGCCAAGGAGACTCAGAAACAGATCATCACTCCCACAGGAGATTTAAATCAACCCACAAACCAGCTCACCCACAGATAAGCAGCACTGGATCACTAGGCACAGCACTGAAGCCACCTCACCAGACAATTCCCAGAGGTGAGGAAAGCCAATCCTCAAACAGGATCTTCTGTGTAAAGGCCTGTTAATGAATTGCTTTTGTAAGTGTAGCACTCTGGGGCTTCAAGGTGAAAAGAACACAGGAGTATTGGTATAGTCATCCAAAACTGCATTCAAAACCATGTTTGTCTTGTTCAGCCAGACAGGCTACACTTCAACAAGGCCCAAGGCTAGATAAACAATCCATATTTTGCAACACTTGTAGTGAAAAAGCTTCCAACACATTTATAGCTTGAGCCAAGCAGAGCTTAATGCAGTTACCAGCTCAGGGCTCTCCCTCCCAGCAGCAATCCCACAAAGGCCAATAGCAACTTGCATTCCATTTACAGTGCAAACAGCCTGTCTGGGGCCTAGTTCTGAGAGACAGAGACAATCTTTCTCAGAGCTTTTAATAAAAGCACAGTGCTGGTGCCAATGGACACCTGACAAGCAATGCTATACCTCCTTCACTATCCGTCAGGATCAGGGAATGGGCTCTCCCACAGGATACCTGCAAGACTCGAGTCTGCTGCGGCTTCTCCAGTGGTAATGGAACTGGAGAGGGTTCCAAGACATATTCATAGCCCTTAGCTTAAGGAAGAGAGAGAAATTTTAAAAGTCAGTAGCTTCCACAAAGCAAATTCATCATTTATTTGCCCATCCTGCTGTACATACACATACTCGCTTCTATTTTGCTACAAAAGCAGATACATTTTAGAAAGCCAAGACACTAACCAAAGTAAAAGGCTGACTGGGATTCTTCACAGTGGGGGGAGAAGTTAAAAGCCATAGGGATGGTTGAAGCCAATAATCACTGGTTGAAGTCAAAATCCCACATCTACAGGCTAGATGTCATTAAGGTTTCAGGTGGCCAGAACTCAGAAACAAAGGCTTTCAGCCATACATTTACCCACTCTGGTAAATAAGGCTGGATTATGGCTTAACACCATGCACAAACTGTGCACCCAGGAATACTGCAATCAAGGTACAACAGCAGCAATCACTAAAAGATGGCACAAGAGGTGCATAAAAAATATCTTAGGGCTTCATATTTAAACAACTGTGGATTACATGCCCTTTCAGGAAAAAAGAATGCAGGAAACATTAGCTAGCCTGGCTCCCCAGGGGACAAAAGATCCAGCATTTACAAAGGAAAATGACAGGCTGTGCTAGAAAGAAGATTCAGTAATGTGAAGAGTATGTTATCAGCTATGGTCAACTGGGAAACAAAACAAAGGAAAAAAGGAAGAACAGCAAAACATTAACCAGAACTAGGGAGAAGGTTAAGGGCAGACAAAAAGCTTTGATATCAAAGCTATTGTAACAACTGAAACAAAATCCAGGAGGACCCAAAGCAGTATTCTGCTCGCATGCAGCAATGCTTTAACTAGTTCTCACTGCCTTCACTTAGAAAATACCCAGAAAATGTAGACATCCTTTTACAGCAAGACACCATTTGATGTGACAGGCACTGTAACTGGCTGTTTGCAAATGGTGGGAGCCTGCCATGCAATGCAGTGGGAACTGAAACGCAACGTTTGTGTCTGTCTAAGGATGTGGAAGTTACAACGCAAAAAACCCTTTCCTCTCTCACTGCTCCTTCCAGGAGAGCAACGCAAGCTGCTGGGATCTGTGGTAATCATCACTGGAATCAGAGGGATTCTGGAGAAAAGAGGCAATGAAGCGACTAAGGAAGAGGAGGGCAAGAGTATGATGTGAATAGTTTAGTTTAGAAATAGCTGAAGTTAGAGCATGAAATAAAACAACTCAGAAGGCTGCAGACTCCCCTGAAAACAAAGAATCTAAAGGGACACCGCGCTGGGACTAATAGGTACCAAAGCAAGCTTGTAAAACTGAGTAATCAACACAGTTTTACAGGAGGAAGCTCATCTCTGGGAAGTTATGTAGCAATCCCACTGATCTGCACTGCACTGTCAGCAGATCCTACCACACACTGAACACTCTCTTCTTTAGACGTGCTTGAACAGCAAAATTATTTAACCTATTTCTGGATTCTCTGGCAAAAACAGTCAGTGGGTCAGATGGAAAACAAGTCAATAGCAAGCTGCTCCTGAGACTTCAGCACATGCAGAACTAAGAGCTGAAACAAGTCAGAGACAACCATTCTGTTAGAGAAGTTTGTGGGTTTCATATCTGTCTTCAGTGGAAGGTGGCCGTGTTCTGCACTGGAATTATCACCTTAAATGCATTTGAGAGACTCAATAGCACCTTTCTCTTTCAAAACACAATTTGGTATTAAAAAAAAGCCCTCTACAGGCTCACAAAAAAATTCCACTGCCTGTACAGAAAGATCTCTGTGGGAAAGCAAATCAGTTTATAGGTGCAAAAGCATCTTGCCAAACCTGTTCTATTAACCAGTCCACCACAGTGTCTACTACCAAATTAGAGAGATTCAAAGCAACCTCTTAACCACACACACACCTTTCTGCAGAGCAGACTGTGATATTCTAGTTATACCCAGGCAAGAATGTAAGCACAGTGCACAGAACAGACACACACTGCGACCAATTACAAGGCATACAAAACCACAGCTGAGTTCCCAAAACAACCCTCTTGAAAACAACCAAGCAAAAGCACAGCCCTGCACTCTGCATCAAAGCCCCCTGGACATTTTTCATGCCTTTTAGTGTGAAGTTTCTCACATATGTATCCTGTAGTGCTGCCCTCCTAGTCTATAAAACACTTCAATCCTTACTTCGGTCTCTTCTGCTCCTCTGGAATCCAAGCTGGGAATCCTTGTTCAGCCCCATTCCCCACACCTTGGTGATGTCCGTGGTACGAGAGGCCAGCAGAGTGAATCCATAACCACAGGCAGCAGAGGATATCTTTGAGGACAAACACAAACCACACCATTCAGTCACATACTGGAGCTTAGAACAAGTGTTCACCCTATGCTATTGGGTCTTCAGCACTCAGCCTTCCTTAGGCTGTATCCAAACACGGCCCAAACTCACAGTAAGCATGGTCTTTAGAAAACTGACTGCAACCACTCTTCAGTGACAGGTAAAACAGTGTAAACTCAAGGCCAACATTAGTGCCTTACAGTTTTATTTTCCTGTGCAGACATACACAGAATCACTAGGGTTGGAAGGGGCCTCTGGAGATCATCTGGTCCAACCCCCCTGCTAAAGCAGGGCCAACTAGAGCAGGGTGCATAGTTTTGCATTGTTTAGGACCCATTCAAACACAACAGGAAGCGCTATTTGCTGGTGAGCAGCAGCACATAAAACAAACCAAAGGAAAGCATGAAAACAATACTGCCATTTTATTCCTTTTGCCAAAGAAAAGCCCAGCATAAAAGCTCTGACCCTCCTGAACTGGACAACAGTGCAGGCAAAACAACAACGTGCTTTGCAACAGAAGGTTCTAATTTCATGGAGGTGAGAGTACATAACAGCCATTGAAAATGAACCCCCCTTTAGAACCATAGAGTAGTTAGGGTTGGAAAGGACATTAAGCTCATTCGACCAAAGCACACTGGTTTCTTTCCCAAACTGCACGCTACCGCAGCTGTACCCTGACCAAGGCCTCTGTACCCACAGCACACACGGCTCACGGCAGGGCCTGTCCCTGCTGACAGGCCGGAGGAGCCGGCCCCGCGCACACCTTCTCCTCCGTCTCCAGCCGGTATGGAGTGGCCTGGATCCGCCGCGGCTTCTTCCAGCCCGCGTCCGGCTTTACGAAGCTGGGGATGCCCAGGGCGCCCGAGTAGCAGAAGCCCCACACGAACACGCGGTCTTTCCGCTTGGCCGCCTTGCCCACGTACTGGAACACCGGGGCTGCCTCCTCGGCCTCCCTCAGCTGCCTGGTGCTCTGCGGGGCCTGGCTGTGCAGCACCTTGAGGGTGCGGGTGTACTCCTCAGGCAGGAGGTAGTCCAGCCTGAGGAGTA
>JBAFWW010049061.1:23881-34548 GCA_036873685.1 Agapornis canus | reverse complement strand
TTGGGTGACATGGTTTAGTGTGAGGTGTCCCTGCCCACAGCAGGGGGGTTGGAACTTGATGATCTTGAGTTCCTTTCGAACCCTGACTATTCTATGGTTCTATGATTCTGCAGATAATATACCAGCTGTGCTAAGCCAGCTCAAAGAGCCTGCCAACCACAATGCCCTGATTTCAAGAACAGTTGTGAGCAGCCACAGAGGAAGAGTGCAAGACTGGGGGAAAGCATGTGTAGTAGTTCACAGAACCCTAGAATGGTATCAGTTGGAAGGAACCATAAAGATCACTAGTTCTCATTCCTCTTGCATGAAATCTTCCACTAGATCAGGCTGCTCAAAGCCTCATCTAACCTGGTGTTAAACACTTCCAGGGATGGGGCATCCGTAACTTCTCTGGGCCATGTGCTTCAATGTCTCAACACCATTACAGTGAATAACTTCTTCCCAGGATATCCAATCTAAATCTCTCCTCTGACAGTTTAAAGCCACTTCCCCTTGTCCTATCCCTACATACCCTTGTACAAAGCTGCTCCACAGCTTTCTTTTGGGCCTTTCAGGTACTGGGAGTGTTCTCTAAGGTCTCCCCAGAACCTTCTCCCAGGAAAATCAGCCCAGCTCCCTCAGCCTTTCCCCACAGGGAGGTGTTCCAGCCCTCTGATCATCTTTCGTAGTCTCCTCTGGGCTTGCTCCAGCAGGTTCATGTTCTCCTTATGCTGGCCCCAAAGCTGGATGCAGTATTCCAGGTGGGATCTCATCAGAGAACAGTAGAGGGGGAGAATCACCTTCCTTGACCTGCTGCTCACACTCTAGGGATGCAGCCCAGCACATGGTGGGGAGTGTGGTTCTGGGCTCAAGTGCACACCGCTGCCTCATGTTGAGCTTCTTGTCAGCCAACGCCCCCAAGCTCTTCTACTTTCTCCTTTAGAGGCTCCTGATTACCCACTGCTTCCAGCTCACCAGTGTCCTGACCCACCTGCACTCACAGAAACTGTTGTGTTAGGGGGTGTGTGGAGAGATGCGTGGTCTTTAGTACCCACTCAGGACACATACAATCCCACCAGTGGGCATTTCAAGGTATGAAAACAGGTGTGTACCCTCTTGGTGAGCCAACAGCTCCTTGAAGGGCCCCACAGCCTGAAGTGTACACTTACCACTGCGCTAATGACTACTTCTTTGTACGAGAGGAATGTGAGCTGGTAATCCTTTGTGGCAGAGCCTGGAACATCAATGTGTTCCAGCCCCTGCAGCACAAAACTGCTTTCCAGCTTTTCTGGTTTGAGTATGTCTATCACCACAAAGAACCTGTGGGTGAGAGGACACAGTGAAGGTCAATGGGAAACTACAAATACAGGTACAGTACTGCCCCTCTCATCCTCAGTGCCTTAGGAAAAGAGAGCCAGCTTTTATCCAACTTGGAGCCAAGGCCTCCAGAATGGGTCTGTATAGGCAGAACAGGGGTAATGCATAGCCATCTATTGCCAAAAATGGCCAAAGAGAGTAAAAAGCTTTCAGGAAGGATCTTCCATACACTGAAAGGTTTCTTCCTTGTGCTGCTGCAGGGATTGCTGATGGGATGAGATTTCCTGGGCTGGACTCACCTCTGTGGCCTGTGTAGCCAGTTACAGACAGGGATGAGTTCAGTGTGGGACGTTCTACATGGCACCTCCCTGGAAATGATTCCTGAACACTCTGGGCCTTCAGCAGTTCCTTGCAGGCAGTAGTACAAGCCCATCCCGCCTGGCAACGGGAAGAAGATGGAACCCTAGAAGACAAGACAGAGGATAGATAAGTCAGCTCTTCTGTGCTCTGTCTGGACCAGTTCTTGGCTCTGGAGTACCTCTGATCAGCCCCATGTCTCAGGCTGTCACTTGAGCAGCTTTGAGCAAGTCCAGCTGGCAGAGCTGTTAACTGCAGCCCTGTCCTGGGCAGGAGAGATGGCAGCATTACACCTGCTTGGGGTGGCACAGCCATAGGATACAGAAGCAGCATCTCTGCGCAAAGCAAAGACACAGTGGCCCTGCAGCAGAGCTGTTCTGCCTACTCCAACACTCTTGTACTTGCCTGACTAACCTGGGCGCATCCACTGCCAGCCCTGTGCTCATGCACGGACAACTATAGTGAGGGGGATGGCAGTCCCTGCTAAACTGGACTGCCCCAGCCATGCTGAGATTAGCCCCAGTATTACTGTCAAGGGAGCAGCCTGTAAGCTGGCACAACAGGGTGCCTAGCTAGTCCCTGCTAGCTTACAACCAGGTGGGTCATAAAAAGCATGTATCCAACTGGTGCCAATGGGTCACAGTCACCTGCCTGTGGAGCAGCATCTCCTCTGCCTTCAGAACAGCTGAAAACTGCAACACTTTTCATGCAAGACTGTATGTTAAAGAGGTACTGAGCATATGCAACCCTACAGGGCCCACCTCTGCTGAGCACCCTGGAGACTGAGCCCAGAAGTCTGTGGCCTCCACTCTGGCCTAAATTCTGGCCTAGGGTAAGGTCAGCAGGAGTGGGACAAGGACCCCAGCAGCCCCAGCACCCCAAATTCCTTCTGAACTTACCCCTTTGATTTATGGCTTATTCCTGGTCTGTCACAAAAAAAATACTGCCCATGGAAACAAAGGGGTCAGTCATCCCCATGTGCCCAGCCTGAGTTCTGCAGGAATGGCTCTTTCCAAAGCTCTTATATTACACTGAAGGGGATGTCAGGAGAGCCCTTGGTGTCATTTCCCACCTAACCACTCATGGCCAGGGACTCAGTGAGAAACTGCAAGGTAGCTTTGCCCTTCTTGCTCCCTGTGAAAGGGAAAAGGACACCAGCACAGAGGTGCTGACAGAAGTGCTTGTGCCAGGGCTTGAGGAACCTGTTCAGCCCATAAGGACTGAGATCCCACACACTGCACAAGCAGGGATCAGGAGCTGCACTGAACAAACTTCCATTTCCTGGGCCTTCAAGAAAGCCTGGCTTTTTAGGTGAACTGCTCCAACATGGTTAGTAGTCAGTCCAGACTTCCCATCTGCCCTTTCCCTGTGCCTGGCCTCTAGCCACCAAGAAAGCAGCTTCTAACAGAGATCACAGGACACCCTCAGCTTGGACAGGGTCTCAATGTCATCTTGTCCTACCTCCTGCCCAAAGCTGGGTGAGCTATGAGGGTCACCCCATGAGGGTCGGCATGCTGGCACAGCTCACATACCTGATGATTCATATTCTCAGAGCTCATGGTTTGAGGTGCATAGGTGATCTTGTATGGCTTTTTTTGTTGATTGGCTTCTAGATGGAAAAGTTCAGGCCCCTTCCAGTGTTCCCCCTCAATGACGGGTTGCACAGTCCAGGCCTCATTGCTTGGGTTCGAGAGGAGGATGGTTTGGCTCTGCTGCTCACGCACGCTGCATGTGAAAATCAGAGTCTGCAACAGAGGAGCACAGAGGCTGCTTGGTTACACCAAGGAACCCTTTCCACTCTTCTCACGGTGGCTCTACACCAGGACTTGAAGGGCAGCTTTTCCCTGTCACATGCAAAATTTCCAGTTGGGACACAGCTTTTGCAGTAAATCAAGTTATCTGTTCTTAAAGAAGGGAGAACAATCCTTTCACATGCTGAGTGAAAGAAAAAGAGGTGTCCTAGAAGGAAACTCCTGTGCAAGGAGAAGACCTATAGATGTACAGCCCCTTTGGGGGCAGGCTGAAAAGCAGTTCTGGAGGTTCTTTTGGGATTAAGAGCCAACACTTCCCAAGCTGCCCTGTCCTGCAATGCCTGTGAGGGCCAGGAGTCCTCCCCACTGCATCCCTGTGCCCCAGGGGCCTGATGCAGGTGCCCTGCCCACTCCTAGTGCTGAATGTCCTCCTGTGTCCCAACACAGAGTGGCTGTGGGTGTACAATTTTGGGAGTATAGCAACGTGGCTCTGTGGGGAGGGTCTCAGAAAAGCCCTGCAGGGTGTCCCTGTGGCAAGGGTGCTGCAGAGTAGAGCAAGCACAGCTGAGGAACAGCACCTTTAACAGGGCTCAGGAATTCTGAGAATCCTGCCCAGTGTATTTCTCAGCTCTCTGGAATACCTAGGCAGGAGTGAGTCCATGCACATTAAGTGTCCTCCAGTCCCTGCCCTGGGAGAGATGTGGTACAAATGGTGGGGTACAGGTGGGATGGGATCCATCCTGCCTCTGCTCCAGTTACCTCTTTGATCACAGGGGTTTCCACACAGCATCCTGCCAGAGTAAGCCGGAGTGGCTCACTGCCCTGGATAAAGCACTGCAGCCCGTCATACTGGACAGCCTGACCCAGCTTTGAGGGGCGGAAGGTCACGACGAAAGGGACAACCATTCCTGGGGAGATGTAACCCTCTGTGGGCCTGATGCAGAAATCTGGCTTGAAGCTCTTTATGTCCCAGTTAAACCTTGCCAAGGAAAGCACAAGAACAGGAAAGAAGGATTAGAAACTTGGGAGGCTTGTGTGCTGTTTGTAAGTCTCTTGCAGTATTTTCTACATCTTGGGTATGATGCTGAGGCACCTGGCAATCAGGCTTTAGGCTGGGCAGGACTTAGCTGCGCACATCTGTAAAGAAGCTTCTGGTTGTATCCCCTTTGGTTGTACCCCCTTGCTAACTGCCAGGGCCTGACTGCACAGCCTTGGCTGCATGACTCTCCACTGGGACCAAAAAGCAGAGGAGAACTATCTGGGCAAGCTACAGCTCCATGCAACCCTTATCCAAGCTGTCAGCCCTCAGAGGGGATGGGGTTCCACATTACTTGACTCCTATATCGCCTGTGTTCCTCATGACAACGCGCTGGCTTGAGTAGCTTTGCTGCATCACAGCTCCAAAGTTGAGGTGGTCCTGGTCCAAGCTCACTTCACTGCCCTGGCAGGAGCCCCGCACCACAAAAAGGGAGCGCACCAGCCCACTGCACTCCAGCATCACTTCTTCACTGAATGGCAGGATGCGGCGCCTTGGAGAGAAGGTCACCTCCACCTTGCAGGTGTCTCCTCTGGGCTTCAGGTTTAGCTCCTTAGTGGGCTTCAAGGACAGAACCTGCCCAACGAAATGAGTGGAGACTGCTTCAGCTGGCAACTGAGCTGTGGGTCCTCTCTCATTAAAGTCAGAGAAGAGCCTTCCAATTCCTATTCTGTCCCCACAAACATTGCCCCAGTCCCACTCATTCCCACATATGAATTCCTAGGTAACACTGAAGGTGTTTTCCTGTGATGTGTCCATCTGGCCATGGTGAGCTGAACTATGTCTTCTGAAGTAATTTCATGCAAGCTTCAAGAGAGCTTTAACTCTTGATCTTTAAAAATTCATTTATCTCCCTTACCTTTCCAGATCTAAAAATACATGGCTGCATCCTAATGTATGCATCTAAAACAGGTTAGGGGAATTGTACCACCTCACTTCTGGCTCTTAGGGGAGTCCTGACATCCAGCTCAGTTGAGGCATTCACACTGCAAGTATCTGCTGGCAGAGCAGTCCAAGCAGTGAGGACAGGACAGCACACAGGCAGCCAGGACAGGACATGGTTGTAGTTAGCTACTAGCTCCTGCCCAGAGCAGTTCAGTGCTACCTGAAGGCACACCAAAGTGCTATCCAGTGAACGAAGGGGTCTTACCCCAGCTTCTTGCAGCTCTGGCATGGTGGATGTGAGACTAAGCTTCAAAGAGAGAGGGGCAGGACTGTTGTTTGCTATGGTGACAGTCTTCTTCACCGTCTGTCCAATGGAGAGGGCTCCCAGGTTCACCACCTTTCCTTGTGGTTCCACAACGTCAACCTGAGGCAGGAAGGATTAATGTAAAATGAAAGGAGAGAAGGAGAAAAGGCTTTCTGCCACCCTTAAGGCAGAAAACCAAAACATGATAGGCTGGGGAAGAGAGGAGGAAAATGAGAAAGCCATGCTGGCTGCTCTCTACCTGCAGTTTTAGGATTTGAATTTAATCTCACCTTCATTTCTATGCCTCTTCCTCGTACCTCAATGGTCTGTTGGTACACACCACTGATTTCAATAGGGATGAGTTCATGGTAAGATGCAACCTCTCTGGGATAGAAAGTGACAGGGACCTCCACTGTCCCTCCTGGGCACAGGACATACGCTGGGAAGTCCACCTTGAGGTGCACAGTGTTGCTGAACAAGCAGTTCAAACTGGCAGAAAGCACAACAAAGAGGAACAGAGGTGTCACAAGGCTGTGTGTGCTCAAACAACAACAGGGCTACTTGAGGCTCTTCTACCTCCTTTCCCTGCATCTTCAGGATTTCACCCACAGGTGGTCATGAGGACATGGAGTAGGGACATGCTAAGCAAGGGTCAAAGGAGTGTGTGGAGAAGTCCTACCTCATATCCTTGTTTGCCTTGTTTGTGATGACAAAGGTCTGCTGGGCAGGTGTCATCCCAGCACGGTAAATGAAGCAGGTTCCAAAGTTGAGTCTTGTGGTGGAAAAGTGGACAGCGGGTGCTACCACAGTGGCTAGGAACACGCAGGGAAATGTGGGACCCTTGCTGATCTGGTGGGGTGAAAGACAGCATGAACCAGCTGAAAATATGGAAATTCCAACCACAAACACCAGAGCCAGCTGAGGAAGAGGATAGGGGAGCTGGCTGCAGTGACAGTAAGGAAAAGCAAATGCTGAAGGAATTTCAGCAGACGCTGAAAGGATTTCAGTTCCCAGAATGCAAATTGAAGGTAGAAGGCTTGCTTCCCTCTCAGGGAAAGATTTTTAGACAGCCACATCCAGGGAAAGGCTTTTAGAGAGCCACATCCAGGGAAAGGCTCTTAGAGAGCCACATCCCTGCTTGTGCAGCCATGCACTGGCAAGACCTTTCTAAGCTGTGGGACTTGGCTCAGGAAGGGCCTGGTAAGGAGAAACAGCTCCATCCTCCTGCACATCTAGGTAGGGCCCCCTCTTCCTGCTCCCAAATTAAGGACAGAGAGAGCCTAGTGGATATGTTCTGGAACAAAGGTGCTTCCCCAAGGGCTCCCAGATAAACACTTAGTAAGATTCTCCATTCAGAAGCTGTCAGACTCTATCTCAGCAGCAGGAGCCTCTTTTGCCTCCTTCAGGCTCTTTAGTGGTAGAGCTCACCCCTGGCTTTGGGCTCCTGCTGCCAAGCTGCTGCATAGGGAAGGCAAAGGTCCCTTGTTAAATGTTGGTTCCTCACCTGCAGTGTTAGCTTAACATCCTTTAAAGAGCACATCTTTTGTGGGTGAAATGCCAGCTGGGTCTCTGTTTTCTCCTCTGCCTGCAGGGCGCCTGTCCAAGGGGTGATGGTGAGAACCTGCTGACAGGCTGCTGGACCGCACAGCTCCCATGTGAAGGTGAAGCTGAACCTGCTGTTGTTGCGGATGCTGAAGATGCGCTTGATCTTCTCATTTAGCTGTACCTGTGGGGGAGAAAGTGGTGAAGATGAGGGGTTGGAGTACACACCAATTGCTGGCCAGCCCACTAAGTGCTCCTTCCTCATGTGCTCTGGCATCGTTCCCATTCAGCTAATGACCTCTGTGAAAGATCCATCTCCCTCCCTCTTGAGACCTGATTGTACCCATAAATGAAGAAAACCTTTCCCTCTTGTTGAAATCTGTCTTCAAAGCTTCTGGTTAAGGTGCAATCTTGCAGGGCTTTGTGGAGCAAATGGTTCAGGGAACCAGTGCTACTCACTTCCTTGAGATCAATGACGTTGATTTTGTGTGCAATGAGCTCAGTGACATGTCCATCGCTGTCCTGGCACCCGACAGAGACATTCATGCTGTAGCTGGTGGCCTTGATGTTCAAGGAGAGAGGCTGGGTCTTTCTCTTGACATCACACTTGAGGTTGAAGACCACCTCTCCTTCTATTTTTGGTATGAAGAAGACTGTAATGGGAAGCCTGAGAAGAAAAGAATCTTTTTGCTCCTTTCACTGTCTTAGTTTTCTTGGCCCCACATTGCTTTATCTACAGGAGAGCAGCTGTGCAACAGCTGTGGTGAGACCCCAGGCCTGGAAAAAACCAGGAATGGCATTCTGACCTTCCAGGACCTTCCAGTCTCCAGCTGTTTAGAGCACGATGATTCCATGCAATGAAACAGCAGAGGATACAACAACAAAGCAGCTAAAACTACCTTTACAGTCCCATCAATGTGCTGGAGGGCAGCATTGCCTTGAGAGCCTGCTTCTATCCCAAACACAGAAGAAGGTACTCAGAGACCCCCAGTCTCTCTGATCTCTATGACAAGAGTAACACCCTCTTTCCAAAGAAGAATAATCCAGTTCCCATGACAGCAGTACAATGTAAGTGCCACCAAACTGCCTCTTTGTAATTTCTGTGAGTTTGATAGGTGATCAAACACAACCAAACTACAAAGATTTGAGGAATTACCACTTCTCAGCTGAGCCACAGTAGCTGATACAGGATGCTCTCTTATCTTGCACCCCATGGCAAGCAAAAATTCAGAATCTTTTAAGCCATAGCAAAGCTGCCTGGAGCTAACATGTTCTCTGTACCCCAGAGCAAGCCATGAATGGGCACAGAGACATCCATGGTGGATCAGTAGATGAGCTAGTGACCTGTTAACGCTGCTTGAACTCATGATTGTGTCTGATTGCAAGCCATGGCTGCAGTTTACAAGAAAAGAACATCCATTTTCTAACAGGGGATCCTATGAAACACAGATAGTTGTGTATGTCTGTTGCTGTATTCCCACAATGGGCTTATATGGTGCCTGTAGTGCTGCTTGCATGCTTTGCTCCTCTTGCACAGACCATGTGTGGTGGGCTCTGTCACTAAAGGAACAGAGAGAACAGAATACACTTTGCACACTTAAGGCTACTGGCTTAGAGGATCACAGGCTTAAAACCCCAAAACATGCTTTTGTCATCAAAACTAGAAGATCTATTTCATGAATTTCTCTAGAAAGGTAACCTGGACACAACCACTTTACCAAGAAACCTGTAGTTTCACAGTGTTCCAATTGGAAAGGAACAAAACAAGGCAGATACCTGCCATTGGTGAGAGGCACCTGGTGACTATCAAGAGAAAAAATCCCAAAAGCAAAACAGCAGCGCAATGTTTGGCATGCAGGAGAGGGAATGTAGAGTGTGAGCTCTTTTACCTTGAAAGAGGAGCGATGGAGCCTTTCAGGGGCTCTACCTTCACAGAGGCCTTGCATCCCTCTGAGAAGAGAGAGCTTTCCCTGAAAGCAAAGCTGAAGGCTTCCTTCTCACTGTTGATCATATACATGGTCTGGCGTACTTCATGCCCTGGGGAGAGGACAAAGTAGCTGCTGAAAACCATTTGTCCCTCTGGCCACTGGGCTGCCATTGCCCCCTGGACTCCTGCCTGCCAGCTGAGCACAGCATGCAATCTGCAGTGAGGACCACTGCTTGTGGCATGGCACTCTCAGAATGACAATATGCAAACATTTCTTGTACAGCATGCAGTTGCACCCTCTCTCCATGCAAGGGGACACCTTGGACTCCCCTGCCTCCCCCAAATCCCCTTGGTGCTCACCAATTAACAGCAACTGGAAGTTCAGGTGAGATCTGTCCAGAGTCACGAGTGGGTCACTGGCATTGCCCACTAAGAGAACTGGGATTGAAATGTTCTGCTCAGGAACTGTAAAGATCCAGAATGATTCTGTCACATCCAGGTGCTGGGGAATGAACTGGAACTTCATCTGTGGAAGAAAGAGGCAAATGAAGGAAAGTTGCTGCCCTTGGCAGAGCAAGGAGTGTGTGTGTGCAGTTTATACCACCAAGAAACCCAGGGAACCTCTACCTTATGCTGCTGCGAGCTCAGAGACAGGCAGCTGTGTCTAAAGTTTGGCACATATGGAGTACTGCATGAGAACAGGTTCATCTGCCAGCTCCTTTACAGTACAGTCAAAAGTTTCTGCATGGTCTTGGCAAGCTCAGAGAGAGAGGGGATGTCCAGTAGTGTAGGCATATCCAGTGTTAAAGTGGCATACGTGTGTAGTGGAGCTACAGATCTACCTTCTTAATTTTCTGCACCCACCTCTGCTTTCTTCCCTGGCTGGATCTGACCTCTCTCTGTGAGGCAGAAGAAAGCCTCCTGTCCTTGTGGAGCTTCAGGGTCTTGACAAATCCAGTGGAAGGAGTATGCAGAATTGGTTGGGTTTGCAACTGTGAAGGTCCTGGGAACACAAAACAAAATGGACTACTAAGGTGGTGTTGGGATGTGAACAACTCTTGTTCTGTAGCAGGCATCAGGAACTGCCAGTCCTGGACACCATCTAGAATGAGTTATTTAGTACTGAGAACCACGCTGGAAGCACAAACATTTCACCTGCTTTTTAGGGACCTTGTTTGTGTCTCAGGTGACTAAAAATTAATAGCTATCCACACAGAAATTAGCAAAGAAATTATCCAAACTCTTGCATGTTGAAATGGTAAAATCAAATGAAAATGGCAACATCAAGTCCAGTAGGAGTCTCTTGGAAGAATGGTGCTCTCTATTGAGGCTGCAGCCTTTTCTGACCCTGTCCAATTGGTAATCTCAAAGGAGCAAGAATGTTCTTTGGAGGCACAAAGGTTGTATTGGCCACAAAGCAGAAGCTTGGGACACATGGTCCTCCCAGACTGATCCACACTATTGAGGAAAAGGGCAAAGAGAACCAAAAATTGGCTAGTTGGTGTTCACTGACCAGTTTCTTCTATGCCCAGGACAGACTGGTGGCCAAGGGTCAGCAGATCACAGACA
>JBAFWW010049061.1:0-21525 GCA_036873685.1 Agapornis canus | reverse complement strand
AAATGTTCCTCACTGCTGATACTCAGGGGTACAGCAGTGCTTCCTCCACACCACAGGAGCAGCGATGGCTGTGCAGGCACAGGAAAATACCGCTGAATTACCGTAGGGCATCTACAGGATGGAAAAATACCCCTGGAGCTCATAAGCCACAGCTACATACAAATGTCACCCAGGCCTTTCTATTCCACCTACAGACAGATGAGCATTTCCTTTTGTGTCCAGCCTGGGCCTGACCCCACTTGGCCAGGACAAGCAAGGGGAGCCCCAGTGGCCAGACGAGCAGCGGGTGTGCACGGCCTTCATGGGTCAGAGCAAGCTGGCATGAACTGCAGCTGCCCACAGAGCACTGCTTGGAGCCAGGCATCATTGAGAAGGTGAAACATCCAAAATAAAACAAACTCTGCTCCTGTCTTTGCCTTTAATATTATGAAGGTTTCTTGGCTGTAATAGCTGGGGCAGCAAAGGGATGGGCCCAAGGGCTCTTTCTAGAACATTCCCTGGTGCTTTGGAGGGTGGTCACAGACACACTGTAGTTTCACAACCATTTTAGCCCCAGAGAACTTGGCACAGCCATTGAGAAGTGTGGTGCCAGGCTTCTCTCTGCCTTCAGCTGTGGCTGCTGCTTTTTTCCCCATCAGTAGCGTTAAGCATTTGTGCTTGACTGGGGGACTGGAGCTGCTGAAGACTGACTTGCCAAAGAAGATCACTAGGTGAATACCAGAAGTGACAGTAGCAAAGCATATGGGAAACAGCCATAAAATGTTTGGGGAGAACAGGACCACTTGTTGCAGTACCTGCACCAAGGTAATGCATCTTAAAACATTACAGGATTAAAGTGTTAGGTACCTGCAGTATCCCTGTGCTTTTTTTTTTCCAGCTGTACTTCTTCTCTTTGAAGGTTTATGTTAACCTATTTCTTTCATGTGCAGCTCTCCCCTCTCCTTGGAAACCTACCTGCAACCTTGCTCTTAACAGAAAAAAGATTGTAACTGCAGAAGAATTAACTTGGGAGCAAGGCAATGCAAGCGGAAGCCTTTATGTATGTCATCCTAATGGCACTCCAAAAATGTGCACTGAAATTAATATTTCCTTTTTGGGAGCAGAACACTCTGTGCCTTGTACGGATTTGGGAGTGTTTTGCTCCCCCCACCCCTCAACTCATCAATGCTGCTGTAAAATGATCTGGCTATCTTGAAACAAGGGGTTTATTCTTGTGCTTGATTTTAGGACCCGATCTCCTCTCACATGCGCACTCAGCAGTTTGAAACACCCAATTCTTGTGACTTGCCATGTGAAGTTTGGGCTGGCAGTCCCTTAATGCTTTAAAAGCTAGTGGATTTTTTTCATCCTAAGCATATATAATTTAAGATGGTTTCGAGAATGATTTTTTGTTTTGTCTTATCATTTGGACAATTTGAGGTTTTAAAGATACAGCTTGATGTTTAATAAATGTAAGCTTTATGTTCTATACATTTGCTGTATTACTAAGTAGAATATATTAATAATATGTGCTGTATATTTTATGTTATGAACTAAAACTATATAAATAGCTTTATAGTTAATAAGTCTGCTTCAGTAAGTAGGCTAATTCTGCTGCCTTCCAGGTTCTGATTCACATCCTTCCCCAGTGTATCTCGTGTCATTTTTCTGAGCATGAATCACTTTGCATTAAATTTGCAAAAACACAGACCACACACTTTCACTAAATCCTCATCACTGGCTCTGTAGTGGCTTAACTTTTCAGTTACTATGGGGTAGTATGAAGCCAGACAACTTGATAATAACTTCCTGAAAGAGAGGAAATAAAGTTATGTAGAGTCTATTGCATGTCAAATAACACAGCAATATTTCGTCAGTGGTTTAGGGCTCATGCAAGATACAAACCTGCTCATCTGGGTTACCACTCATTTAGATTTCTGCAATGCTCGTAAGAGTTAAAAAAATCTTGAAATAACTTTAGTTTTGGTTATACCACGTTAGTATGTATCTACACTGAACAGATTGAACCTCTCAGCTTACTACAAGCTTATGAGACCATATGTATATCATGCTCCCAACTGATTGGAGTGTGGTCTGTTGAGGATGGCAAGGACTCCGAAATTTTAATGAAAGTACATGAAATATTTTGTCTGGGCTTTGTATGGAAGCAAAGCAACACCAAGAGCTGTGGTGAAGAGCCTTAAATACAAGGGAAGTTGTAATATGGAATGCAATATGGAGAAAGGAGAAGAAATTCAGGAAAGGGGAGAAAGTGAGAAGCAGCAGCTAACAAGCAGACATCTGGGAAGATAGGGATGGGGAAGAAACCTAGCAGCAGGGGTTGGAGTTGTGTAACTAGGTCAAGAACTGCCATGTTAATGAGGAACTTAGGAGCAGAGAGGAGGAATGTGCTCAAAAACTGAGGATAAGAGCAGAAGTTGGGTGGGAGGAGAACAGATTTGTTTTATTAAGGCAGTGCAATCAATAGAAAAAAAGAAAATGCCTTCCCACATGGCACGTTTTCTTCTCTAGGGTGGCAGCAGTTTGCTCACTTTATGGATATTAATGGTTTTTTTAAGAGGTTTGGTGTATTCACACAGCTGTAGTTTCGTTCAGGCTGCTGGACACTGAGGTAAAGTCTTGCTTGCTTAAAGGTCTGGTTTTGAGAGGCATTAAAAAATAAATGGAAAAAGAAGCCACATTGAAATTTCCTTTTAGAATATGCTTAACAAATGTAAATTTCACAGACAAAACATGGTTTTGCAGCTGAGACTTTTGATCCTTTCGTAGGTAACTTAATAGTTTTTGTAGTAGAGTCAGGTTCAGATATGAATGTAATCCCAGTTTAATTAAATCAACATATTTAAATTGACCTTTTGTAGTTTAACTAGTTTGGGGCTCACTAGTGCTCCATGTTGCATAAAAAATTGGTTGAGAAACCTCCTCTGAAATCTACATCTACCTCATAATTTATTTGTCATACAGTATGTTGGGTATCATAAGCTGAAGTTCAGAGGCAAAAGAATGTGATGCTCCCTGGGAAATGAGAAGTAGAAGCAAAAGGAAAATGGATATAAGACAGAACTAAAGAAAATGCAACCTCTGTAGATTTTTCTCTGCTAAAAGTATGGGGACCAGACTAATCTTGAGTAGTTTTTGTAGGCTGAGCATATTGCCCAGTCAAGCGTTCATTAAATATTTTCTTTCTGGTTTTAATGTCAAGAAAAAAAGTATAACTAAAAGTATTTTCAAATCCCCAAGAAAGTCAGAGTTTGTAGACATGTATTATATTAACGAGGAAAACTGATATACTTGGGGGATAAAAAAGGATGAAGGTTCAGACAGATAACCTTTTTATTGGAGTCAAAATGCCTTCCCTGAAAGAGGACTGCAGAGACTGGATAGCATGTTCTCTCGCTCAGGTCACATACCCTCACACAGCTGTACTCAGAAGTTAGCTTGGTGAAAAAGTATTTATAAAACAAAAAGGGAGATTTCGATTAGATTATATGACTTTTGCTATTCTCTGTATTGTTTTCTTGTAGGATGTTTGGAAGCTCTAGGATGGAGAATCAGCTTCCATCGTCAAGTTTTGATGTAAGTTCCAAGGAATTCCTTAGATTTTATTATATTACCACATACTTACACTATGATAAAGATAATTCAGTGAAGACATCAGTAATGTCTCTCTGTGTTTCATCAGTTCAGCTCAGTGAAACATCAGTGGCATGACAAACTGCACTAATAACGTTGATGTAAAAATAAAACACAGCTCCCAAAACGTTTGTTGTCACTTACAGACCACATACCTTTGTCTGCCAGGGTTATCTAAAGGAGAGTTTGATTTGCTGAAGCACAGAACTATAGGTCTATGTGAGAAGCCACAAAGGAAACACATAGATTAACAGGGAGGATACATTTACAATGGTGAGGTCTGCTCAGACTTGCAGTCACTTTACAAGGAAAAAAAAAAGGAATTGTGGGGGCTAATCTTGAAGTAATTTTGTATTTTTCTTAAATCCTTCTGGTTTCATTCTCTCTTGACTCCAGAGGGACTCCTAGCATGAGCTAAGCTTGGCCTCTTGGCAGCTAAGAAACAGGGATGAGGCAGCAGTAAACCATCAGTGTTGAATTAACTCTCCACATTCTCTAAACATCCAGTTGGGATGAAGGTTCAGCATCACTGTGTGGCCAATCAGTGTCTTAAGGTTTCTGGTAAGCAATGTGATTTTGATTGCTGTATTCCTGTTTGCAACAGCTAAATATCTATGCGGTTAACAAGCATGTTTTTCAGTTCCTTCCCTGTTTTTTCTTACTGATCACCTCCCTTGTGGGGCTGGATAAGTGGCTGCAGGCAGATATGGTTTTCTCATACTGCTGTAATTGCCTTATCCATTTGGCTACAGAGGGTCTTCAGTCAGATCTGTACTGCGATAAATTAACAGGCATCCAGAGTCTAGTGACTGAATGTAATTTAGTTATTGAGAGGAATATCAGCTGTGTATGGTGCATACGAAACACTAAATTGTACCAGACTATGTTTTGTTCAAATATACTGGGGACTGACAAAGTTTATTTCTCCTCTTTTTAAGATGCAGTGCAGACTGGCTTTAGCTGGAAAGATGTTAAAATACTTATGGGAAAAAAGATTGGCATTTGAAGTCCCTGGAGAAGAACTTTGAGTGAGGAAATGAGAATTTTCTTCCAGCAAGTAACCTGAGAAGTTGGAGAAGCTTTGGTTTGCTGAAGTTAATGAATTCCTGATTGTTCTGGAATAAACGAGAGACTTTTGTTTACTGTGAGTGATGCTTGTGTTCAGCGGTGTTAATGTTACCTTCTGCTTTTATAGAGTCATCCCTTGAAATTGTTGCTAAATTATCAGTTTAAGAGCTGAACAGGTCGCAACAAAATTGATGCATGTTTCTAAAGCAGTTTCTGAGTGCTGCTGGTTCCTGGGTGCTGCTGGCTCTGTGTAATTATTAGCTTACTGAGTAATGTGGTTGAGTATGTACTTTGCGCAGTGGGAGCACGCGTGACTCTCACAGCCTAGGTAATGAGATTAGTTTACAGAGAGAATGCAAGTGGAGCAAGAAATATTTTTTAATTAACTTTAAGGTTACAGATTCTGAACCCCTGATGTCTCATGTACTTGCTTCCATGTGTTACCAGTTCACATATACACTGAGCAGTGAAGTTTATATTCACTTTGTACAGAAGTAAGTGCTTTCACAAGGCAAGACACTGGCTCTTGTGCCTCTGAGCAAGGTAAATATAACTCAGCTGTTCCTCATGTTGGGAAAATTTAGACTTTGAGCTGTGGCACAGGAATGTGACAGAATACAATTTTTTGTTTAGATTTTAAATCAACATCATCTTTGTGTGGATAAAGGTGTGTACGTCACAACCAAATGGGCTTCAGCTGACAACAAAACACACCTTTCAACAAAATCTGGCCCATTCACATAGGGACCTGATGATGTTCTTTGTTAAGCATGTACCGATGTGATAAAGTCCCTGCAGGGAATTACAGCTGAAGAGAGTCATTTCAGTTGCCAGACACAGATGTTAGTGAGCAAAGCAGCTTTTCACCAGGAGGAAGGTATATCTATTATACCACCTCTCAGTCCTGAAGAAAACCTTCACAGTGAAAGAACTGGACTTGACACAAGTTGTGGCAAGCCACCATGGCTTTATCTAAGATTTTCACTTGCTTAATGCTTCTTGATGTAGTGTCTTGAGTATGGCACACAGCTTTTGCTTTGCAAGTAGTCACCGGGATGATATGGGACATCCTAGCTAATTTGGTTAGCAGGTTCCTTTAAGGATTTAATGAATATTAGCTGCAGATTTTGGATCTAGTGAGCTTCCTTCTTCCCATCTGGGATGCTGACTCAGTTGTTGCTGCATGTTTTCCCCATGTTGCACGTTTCCACTGCAAGGTCCATTATCTGATCTTTTTAAAATGAATCAAATAGTGTAAAAATAATAGTGAAAATTAATCTAACAACCACTGGAGGGCAGCTGGTGGATTAGCAGAATTGTATGAAGGTATTTTCTATAGCTACTTTTTTTCTTGGTGAGGATATTTGACAACACTGACTAGTTGAGGCCCTTGCTTTGAATCACTGTCCGGAAAGGCCTTATCTTGAGCTGGGGATTAGCTGTATAAATGAGGTGCCAGAAGTTCAATGTTGCTGGAGAGAATCCAAACATGTGAAGCTGCTGTGCTATGCCCCAACCCGCAGAGGTTAGGTGAGCAATTCTCTAGGCATTTTCCCCTATTCCCGCCCCCCAGCAATATCAGTTCCAAAGCTTTCCCTTTCTGAGCTGTTTAAGTCGTATCTCTCACGCGGACGTGGTGGAGTTTTAACAGTAGGTGGCAGTGGACAGCAAATCTAAACCAGGTGGCCTCTCGCTAGTCTTACGTTGAGGCTGTTGGGCTGATCTCTTGACAAACTCTCTCTGGAATTACCGTCTTAGAAACAGTCTAAGCATATGTTTCACCGGTTTTTTTTTGCTGAAGAATGAAAGAGGGTGTTAAAATATAAACAGCTTGCAGGTACAGCATTTGAATTTATGTTTTATTCTTACAGACTATTGCAAAAGAGATGTTGCCTGATACGTGCTCTGTAATCCTGCTAATTGTGCAAGGGCTGTAAAAAGATGATTTGACTGGTCTGGAGGCAGTTTTAGTCAGGCTAGTAGAGAAAAGGATGAGACATTACTGTTAAAATGGCTTAGATATAGCACTGAAGGAATTAATTGAAGTTTTGGAGTGTTAAGAAGCCTGCTTAAGGCAGGAAATGCAACAGTGTCTTCCCACCCCTTCCCCCTCCGATCCCATCATATGGAAAGAAAAGATGATGCTGTTGATTTCTGCTAATTGTCATTACCACTGCTGCCTGTCATGTCTTTCTGCTACTGCATGTTTCGGTGCTTCAGATCAAGTAGATGGCTTGTGGAAAGAAGAGTGATTCAGCTACATTTTCTTGGTGGTTTGGTGTTACTTTTCCTTTTCTTGAATACTTTTCAAGCCATTCCATGAGTATTAGCTTCCCTGGGCCCCTGCTGTGATTGCTTCTAGGGAGCTGCATGTGGTCTTAGTCAACTGCAGCATGCTCCATCAGGCTGCCAAGAGTAGTGGGAAGCAGGGAAGAGGTGCAGAGCTTCAGCTGCCTGCAGTGTTGGCTCCCAATTCCATGGATCTCACCTCCTCTTGCTTTCTGTGGCAGCTCTGTATATGCAGAACTGAGAAGTGCTGCCTTTTGCCAGTCCTCTTGTGCACGACTCAGTTATCTCCAACCGCTGACACTCTGGAGGTTGAACCTGCAGTCAGAAACCCTCACGTGTTCCTTTCCACTGGTGGGGGGGAATCGTCTCCTCCCTGCTCATAAACCCTACAATCTTTCCTGTCATTAATAACCCACTGTGGGAAATTCATGTCATGCTTATCTAGTGAAATCATGTCTGAATTGCCTTAAGGGGCAGAAATGTGGCATGCTGTAGGGAAGAGATCAGTGCTGCTGAGCTCTGCTCAGGCAATTTTGACCCTGCTTTACCTGCAAACCTGGCGAGGGTTGTCCCCTCTCTTGGACAGAAGCTGTGATCTGAAGAGTGTGGCCAGATGGCACAGAGAGCCTCCATCACAACGTATGAGTCATGGAGCCTGGACAAAAACTGGGAAAAAATAGGCACACCCCTTGAAGCTTCATTTCCTTAGCAGGGATGGGGTTGTGGCTTTGTGTGGAAGGTATAAAGATTAGGAGTTGTGCCAATGAAGACTTCTGTGGATTGACCAGTGGGAGACATGCCCTGGCAAAATGGAGCTGCTGTGCACATAGGTGCATCTGAAACCTCTTTTGTAGCTGATTCATATCTGTTTCCAGTTTTATTTTGCAGGCTTAGAAATTGTTATTGTAATATTGCAATTAGTATTACTGTGAGTGTGGTGGGGCACTGGCACAGGTTGCTCAAGGAAGTGGTAAATACTCCATTCCTGACAGGGTTCCAGGCCAGGTTGGACAGAGCCTTGGGTGACACGTTTAGTGTGAGGTGTCCCTGCCCATGGCAGAGGGTTGAACTAGATGATCTTAAGGTCCTTTCCAACCCTAACTATTCTATGGTTCTATAATGAGACCTCTTAGACACACAGCCCTGTTTCCTTGCAGCCACCCAAGGAAAACAAACACTCAGACACAAGCATATTGCTATGGGTTAATGAGTCACGGCCCCAGCATTGAGCTCCAATATGCTGGGAGGAGGGTCTCTGCTGGCAGGAACACTTCTGTGCCTGAGTTAGGAGGGTCAGTTTTAGACAGTGACATTGCATTTGCTTTGGACTGGGGGATCACACAGAGACAGTGATAAAGATCAGCTAACTCAGTTTTACACCAGCAGTTTTCCCAGTCCCAATTCCCCAAAGAGCTGCCCTCATGTCCCTGTTGCCAGTCCTGACCCAGGCTCAGCTCCCATGCAGACGACAAGTGTCAGAGCAAGCATATGAGGGTATGAAAAGCAGAGAGGGGGACAAGGAGAAAGTCTCCAGCTGCAGCTGGAGAGATGCTGATGAAATCAAATGACTGGACAGGGATGAAAAGGCAATTAATGTTTTGGGGTGAAGTGGCACAGTCTTCTCCCCAAGCCTTCAGCTACCAACTGAAACACCCTGGGCATGCCCACCTCCCACCCAAAGCCAGGGCCTTACCATTCACGTTGGCTGGAAGCAGCTCCCCTGTACGGTTCACTGCCCTTTCATCCTCCACAGATGCCATCCAGGTGTATTCCAGGGCCACATTCCCTGTATTAGACAGCTGGAAACTGCTTTCCCGCAAGAGAATAAATAAATAAAAGAAATAAAAAGAAAACATCCAATAAGTACAAAGCAAGTAGAAAAGTTTCATGGTGGGACTCGCAGTACCCCTTTCTTTATGCTGAATAGCATCTTCTTCCTCAAGCATCTCTGTTTCATCTAGATTGTTGCCCTCGGCTGCCCCAAGACAAAGTATTTCAAAGTTTGGATGTTAAAGAGGAAAAGGAAGACATGGTGGCCAGGAGGTTAATTCAAGTGTCTTATTCTGGTCTTTATATCTCAGTTTGACATTATTTTGGCTGCAAACTCATTCTTAAACAGATGAGAACGCACAACATGCAAAGAAAGCAAGACCAAGGTTGTTCTCAGCAGAACCTCTCCTGGCATGTCTTGGCAGCATGGTGTCTACCATCTCCTGCTTGGCTTTGTATGCAGATTTGTGGGCCTCAGAACTTAGCAAGGACTCTGAAAGGATAAAACAATAAACAACTCATTTAAAGGGAAGAACAGCAGGTGAGACTGCACAAAAAGTTCTAGGAAGGGACTCAGATTCACATGTGGGAGATCTCCAGGACCCCAGGTATGTGGAAACTGAAACCTCAGGAACCAGCAGGCAGCAGCACACCCCTCCAAGGCCAGTCAGCCTCTTACAAATTAGAAGAGGTTTTAGAAGAAGTTTTAGAAGAATTAGAAGTGGCTGAGCAATAAATATGTCAGTGTAACTTTTGTTGGCACAGGACCATGAGTAGAAGGAAAAGAAGAGGCCACAAGAGCACAGCTTTGTGGAAGCAGATGTGTCAACCCTGGGAAAGGCAGCTCCCACTTGCAGGTCTTTGCCTGCCCTCCAGCACTCACGTGACTGTCCTTGTCTGGAAGAGCAAGGTCTCCTTGAACTGAATCATGTCCACATCCAGCTGGAACTCAGCATAGTCAACAACAGCACTGAGGTGAAGCTCCACCTCACGGCTGCTCTTCTCCAGGACAGTGTGAGCTGGTTCTAGGGTTGTCTTGACCACCTCCACAGAGGAAAGGGAAGAATCATTAAGCAAAATGCATAAAGTCAGGCTGAGCAGGGAGTCTTTTGGCCTTAAAATCACACATAGGGGCTAGAAAGGACCATTCCCATTTTTTTTTTCCTGAAAGATGACAAAATTTGACCCTTTTGTTGCCTATTTGTTTCTACCTATTGATCAAAGCAATCACCACCACGACTGTGTACGCCGGTGGGGACTATGACTGGGTATCAGTCCCTGTGTTTCATCCCTGTAGAGTGTCTGACATTTTTCTTGGCCCCTATAAATCCCAGAAGGCTTCTAAATTAGAAGTAAGTTCCCCTGCAGGAGCTCTGTGGATGGAGACCTCCAAGACTGAACAAACCTAGAAAGCACCTTTTCCTTCTTGTCTTATGAGAAAGTGCCTTCCAGACATCATGTTGGGCAACAGTCACAGTGGTGGGGGCTGGTGACAGGTATTTTGGGGATGGGAATGAATTCCTTAGGAAGGTCTCTGATTGCTAAAGCTCTGATGAGGAAGAACCATCACTGGGTAAGTGTGTTTGACAATAATGGTAGTAGAAGCAAGAGTTTCTGGAGATGATATCCAGACTCCTGCATGATTGTCCTACAGTGCCTGGGCTGCTCCATAATGATATATCCCGCATGATACAGAGACCACAACCAATATTTCTGATGTCAGTGTAGACAGAGATCAGAGCACACACACAGCATTGCTGGTGGGTTACCCAGCATACACACAAGAGCACTAACGTTGCTCTCCAAGAGACAGGGCACAGTGAATTTAACTCCTTGGTGAAAAGGCACTGAATCAGGTAAGACATTTTAACACCATAAAATGCAATGAAATCAGAAAATGTGACCTCCCATTAAACGTAGGCTGCAACATTTCAGCCTTTGACAGAGACTGATAGTTTGCACATGGCTGAACATCTCTTTCCAAAAGACCTCCCCATCTTGTGTGAGCGTGGCAGGCCACTGTGCATCCACCTCTCCTCTAAAATGCACTGCTCTTTAACCTCATGGGATGGATTAAATAAAGGAGGAAGCAGGAGCTGCTTAGCCAGCAGAGATGTCAGTCTGTTGCCATTGGCAGTTCTTTTCATAGAAGCTCAGTAGCTTTTGCTATTGTGTTTCTTACCTTTCTCACAGGCCACATGGCTGCTGAGTCCCTACTGACATCCATCCACTCGATGGCATGCAGGCGGTCGTCCCAGTCCATCACCTCCTCTGGTGGCAGCTGGAAGGCGATCTTCACAACCTTACACTTCACAGGGTGCATTTTGAAGGCAACCGCAACATCTGATTTCAGGGTCACTGTGATGTCCTTAGCACAGCCAGCATGGAGGTGTCCTACCTATGGAGAACCAGAGAGCCAAGACCAAACTGGAATCATTGGCAAGGGCAGGATTGACAGCAAAGGGATTGATGTGGTGAGCAGCTGTGCCAGGAACCTGCATCTTACTGTGTTTTTATCTGAGGTTTGACAGAGGAAAGTACAAACAAAAGATGCCACATCCTGTAACACAGAGTCTTTACTGCATGGCTGATGGCCCTGCCCCAGTAAAGCCAGGGATTTTATCTCCTACATGGCACTGGAACTTCCTTTTACCAGTCTATGGTGACTCCCTGCTAGCTCCCAGGAAACCACTGAATAGGACTTGAACAACAAGGAAAGGTCCTAGCTCACCTTGGGGGAGAACTGGAGTGGGGGGTCTACCAGCCACTCAAACCGCAGCACCTCCACCTTGCTGCGGTTGCTGATTGTGAAGGTCACAGTGTAGGGTGTCCTGATGTGACAGTCCCCAAACTGGATGTGCTCCACTCTGGCAGCTGCTAAGAATAAGAACAAGAGGTCTCAGCACACAGTGAGGTCCATCTGACCCCTCACATGCACAAACATATATATGTCCCATTCTTCCTTGCTCCAAGCCTTTCTTCCACTGGGAGATGCAGTTCTCTATCCTGCCACTTTCAGGAACATGCCCCAACACATCCCTAAACCCGTGGCTGTGCTGTGCAGAGACAGGTGTACAATATACACTGTGTCTGTGCATGCAGCTGGCATTCTCACAGGCTACCTGGTGCAGTGGGCAACAGCACAGGCCCAGTTACACAGAGGGCACAAAGTACCACACATGGTCTTCATCTCAATAATTGACTATGGGCTAGCAGACCTCCTTTCAGAGATAGGAGCTGAATTCTGGCATCTCTGATCCTTCCCTGCTAGCCTGCAAGATTCTCCCTTGACAGAAGATCTTCCCATGTGCTCTTATATGTGGCTGCTCTGCAGGCTACAAAAGGCAACAGGAGCTGTTCCCAAAGGCTGGACCAGACCTATGCTGTCACAGGGTGAGTAGATGTGTATTTTCCTGTTCCTTGCTTCATCTTGGCAGCCTTTCCTCTCTTACCCTCAATTACGTCTTCCTCCAGATTGCCCTCAGTGCTCTCCTCGTCTGACACTAGCCCATGGATGTTATCCAGCGTGAAGTCATCCTCATAGCCTTCACCTAACAGCTGAATGCTGGTCTCTTCATATGGGTTGTCCACCACTGACAGGTAGATCTTCCCTTTCACACGTTGTGCCAGGGTGGGTTTGAAAAGCACATCAAACTCTGCTGTTTCCCCTTGATGGAGGACCAGGGCAGCGGTGTGAGGCTTCCTGTCTACATGACAATGGAAATCAGAGACAAGTGGCAAAGCTATACAGGGGAACTAGCTTCATGGGGTATAAACAGGAGTGAGAGGTTGAAACTCAGCTGCCTCTAACTGCAGGCTCTTCCCAGTGTTCACAATGTTCTTCTGCTATGTTCACAAGACTACAACACCATCGTGCTTATCACTGCTTAAGTGTCTTAATCTCAGGTTAACAGCCAACTCTCACTCAAACTGCATCCAGCCAGCTTCTGCCATACATAAAACTGAGTCAAAGAGTGGTTTTGGCTTTTTTTTTGCTGGCTGTGGGCTCAAGGGCTGCCTCCATTCAGACTGTTAACTTCCTACATACAGCAAAGATCTCAGTGCACTGACTCAGTGATAGTCCCTCACAGCTCAATCCACCATGTCTGGAACAGAAAAACTTCTAAAACTTGATAGGAAGAAACCCTGCAAAGAGCCCACATGAAAAACTAGGGGTACAGGCATCCCAGGAAAGAAACTAACATCTGGCTGTTGTCTGGACAAGCCAAGAGCAGGGCACACATTTTTCCTGTGTGGATAATCACACTTCATGGTTATGAATTTACCTTCTTCAGGCGAATCCTCCTTCATGTCTGCAGCTTGGTAGATACAGTGTGTGGTGGGCCTGGCATTCAAGAAGAAAACTCCCCCTTCATCCAACAGGTCAATCATCAGCTGAGAAAAGGGAACACAGAGTATGACCACACTGGTGTGGGTACAGGATGGCATGTGGATTAACATTGTACTGCTGCTTGGTCTAGCATGGGGAGCCCAGCAGCCTCTCCCTTCACACACACCCTTTAAGTTTAAGTTTAAGAAAAAAAAAGGAGGAAGGGGGGGGGGGGGAGGAAACAGTTCAGAGGCACTGGGATGTAAGCAAAATACAACCAAAATGTACTAAAAGTAATGAGCAGAATTTAATTAAACTACAACTGAGATTAATTAAATTTTAGTAAAAAAGGATCAAATACAATCTAATGTAACTAGGACATCACATGTGCCCACATGAGAAACAAAACATGAGAAGAGAGATGGGGGAAATGTACCCCACCAACTATGTGGTGTTGTGTTTAACTGAAAAGGACAGACTGATGAGAACATCGCATTTCTGAAACTCCCTTCCTGGAAACAGACATCCGTCAGTTACTTAAAAAGAATTCCCAAGACCTGCTTCCACATCTACCATGTTTTCTGGGACCTTTCCTTCATGGAACAAGCACTGGTTCCCAGACCAGAGCAGCCCCATGGCAGGTACTCACCTGGACAGGTATGATGCCACTGTTATGAAGGACTAGAGGGAGTTTTTCTGAATCACCCAGCAACAACTTCTTGAAGAGCAACAGAGGGTTCCCTCTTTTATTGCGAAGGACTGGGCACAGGACCGTCACCCGAGGCAAATTCCCATCTCCACTGATATCAAAGATCAGGCTTTGTGCTTTCATTGCTGTACGGCTGCAGAAGAGGCAGAGGTGGAACCATCACGGCGGGTACTAACCCTTTTCCCACTGGGCAAGCCATGAAGCAAGGCCATCCACTGTGTTTGCCTTGGCTGGTGCTTCTTTTCCCTATAACACAATTTGCTCCCACCCTTCTCTTCCCCATCTGATCAGGGTCATTCACAAGAGGAATGGCTGAAGAGCCAGAGCCTTTCAGCATAACACACAATAATTTCACTCAGACAAATTAAGAAGCAAACAGATGAGACGTGGCAAATGCACTGGCTGTGATGATAGGAGACATATGCAAAAAAGCACACACAGAGCATGAAAATAGTATGAAAACAAGAAGGGAAAAATAAATAAATAACACCATCAGTACAGATTATTTCCAAGGACACTAAAAAATCGCTCATTAGGGCAGAAAGCTGACTTATCTTGTCCCACTTCAGTGACCAAAGGTCTGGGAAGAGCACATCAGGGTCTTGGTACATAGGTCCTGGGACAGAGAAACTGGCCTCTGCTCTTACAAGGGATTCAAATTCTCCTTTAACATAAAATAACTTTATATACCCCAGGTAACTCCATAGGTCATATAATTTTACTATAAACAGGGAAGAAATAATGCATGCTGGCTTTCTGGCATCTAATCTTCATCTAATCCCTTGTCTTTGGAAAGCCCTAGCTCAGCTGTTGCACATCTTGATTTTTTCCTGATTCAGCCACTTCCAGGTGGCTACTTCATGTTGCACTGTCTTCATAATCACTCCTATTGGCTAAACTATCACCCTTATTTTTCTGCTTTGCTATATCTAGTAGTTACTCCCTTCTATAAAGCTAAATTCATCTAAGGTGACTGTGACACGAAAAGGGGTAATGGGGTAAAACTTAAACAGGGGAGGTTTAGATTGGATATAAGGAAGAAATTCTTTCCTGTTAGGGTGGTGAGGCACTGGAATGGGTTGCCCAGGGAAGTTGTGAGTGCTGCATCCCTGGCAGTGTTCAAGGCCAGATTGGATGAGGCCTTGGGTGGCATGGTTTAGTGTGAGATGTCCCTGCTTATGACAGAGGGGTTGGAACTAGATGATCTTAAGGTCCCTTTCAACCCTAACTATTCTGATTCTATGTTTCTATGATTCTAAGATAATTTCCAAAATGCTCTTCGTAATGATTGTAAAAATGGCTTATTTCTGCAATTTTAAGGCTTTCTAACTAAGAGAATGATGAGCTTACATGCACTGATTCTTTACAGCAGAGAGTCAAACAAAGTCAGAGATGTAGCAGGAGCATAGGATTTGCCATAGTGTACAGTATCATGGCTCTGGAGACCTCTATCTTGCTTATGACAGCCTCACCCATGTTTCAAAACCAAGGTCTACCAAAAGAGCTGCACAGTATTGTGTACCTAGGAATTATTTCCACACAATGCCACTTGCAGGATGATTTTGTATTCTGCTGACTGAATGGATACCAGAAATTATCAAATATCTTAAAAATGAGATCACTCATTTTTACACAGTTCTACCACAATGTACAAACAAACTGACTTTTTCAAATTTTCATCAGATGCACTGTAATTTCATGAAATATGTTCTGTCTTTTAATAGCTTGGGAAGTTGTGTTGTGTCATTTAGGTTTTTAGTATCTGTAGTATCCTTTGTTCCATGTTTGTGACCTTTCCAAATGTGTACATCAAATTTTAGGCTTTGGTTCCTATGTTAAGTTTATTATTACTCTATCAGTAAGTCCCATTCTAAGAAAATTCCATTTATTTTTATTGAAAGGGTTGTACTCATGGTGGCTCTGTAGATTTTATTTCTCATATTATAGTCAATATTTTTTTAATGCATTCTTTGGGGCTCATTCAGTTTTCCATACTTTCCTTACTTTATTTTTTTCCCTACTTTTCCTTTACGTAGTTCCCTTACTGATAAAAAATATTATTTGTGTATATGTTGATACTCACTGTTTAATTTTCTTAACTCAAAACATTAACACCCATTTTCCTTTCTGTCTGCGCTGTCCCATTTGTTTTGATGAAGGACTGTGGCTCCTAGCATCATGCCATCTGCAGAAGGAAGGTGACTGTGAATTTCTTTTGCCAGCAAGGAACACTGTTCTTCATGGTGCTTTTGTTTTCTCCATCACTTTTTAGCCTGACTTGGATTTTCTTTCACAATTTCCATCTGTTTTCTTTCTGATCTGAACAGTCACTTAAGATGTACTCTATTTTAAATGATAACATCATTTATCAAGAGTCTTTCCCATTTCATGGTTAGACCAAAACTTCACACTACATATTTACAGGCCATCTAGTGTTAGAGCTGAAGACAAGGTCATATTGTGAAAATGTGTGATCAATTAGTGGTCAAAATCTCAGTGCTTTACATTGCTTTCTGTTCTTCCTGCTAATATGCTGAAAACTGAAGTTTTAATTTTCTTTTTGACTATTCATGCAACTAAAATGCCTGTTTCAGCTCTGAGCTGTTGTAAACTACAGTCTTGTTTTTCAAGTAGTGAACCATAACTTCTTTCAACTGTTCTTGAGCTGTCAATGCAAAAGGAACAGGATTATTTCAGACACCTAAGTGGATGTCACATGTAGATTCAGTAAATCATACAGTCATAGAATAGTTTGGGTTGGAAAGAACCTTAAGATGATCTAGTTCCAACCCCACTTAGGCAGGGACACCTCACACTAGACCAGGTTGTTTTGTCTGTCCCTATATGGGGAAAAGCCAGAAAACTTCAGTCTGGGGTCATAAATCTAGAAACATTCATAAGCGTTAAACCCACCTCACAAAAAAGCAAAAAAGAAAAAAAAAAAAGGAACTTGCATGATGATAGATTATGTTTGTATATCTCTCTGTATTTTGCCTAGCATTATTAGCATGTAGGGTTTGATTGAAACCCTGCTTACTGTTTTACTTGGTTGGAATCCAGTTTGTAGATGGTTGCTCACTGCCAACGTTAACAATTCATGAGGTAGAGAAGGGGACTTCCAGATTCTGCTTCTCGCATGGTTTTTGCACTTTCTTTTTCAAAAGTGCACTGTTCTTGTTCACCTTTCTACTCCTCACCCATCATTTATTAAATCTTCATCTACCCTGCTTTACTTTTTCCCCTTGTCTCTTGCAACCTTGATTTTACTTTAAATAAAGGGATACCTCTGAAATATATAGCTCAGATTTGTTTTAGAAAATCAGTGTAAGTACACCATTGAGCAGAGCAATTAGCTGACAGGGGTATGTGTATGTCTGTGCTGCATCCTGTGATTTCTCAGGAAATTTTTCTGAAATTTCTCAGGGAGTTTTGTTGAATCTTAACACAAAATGACAAAATACCACCAGCTGAACTGGTTGTCATGTTTCATGGCACAACCCCCATCAATGTAAAATTAAGCTTCTTGTCTTCACGGCTTTTTGGTCAGAGAAATGTATGGTTAGAAGAGAGCTAAAGATACCCCTTAGTCTATTCTTTGCACAGAGGCAACAGCCCACACTGATCTCAAGCCTGGTGATGAGGCTTGCATAATCTCTCTATACATGCATTGCTTCTCTGGCAATATTCTGAGAAAAAAGGTACTTAATATTTCAACCGCATTTTCTTTGCTTCAAATTGATAATTGTCCTGTTCTGCTCCTTCTAGCACAGAGAGCCTTAGCATCAAGTAGTTGGTTTTCTTAGTAGTAGTAGTAGGTAGTAATAGTAGTAGGTTTTCTTAGCAGGTTTACAATCCCATATTAACTTTTGGTTCCTCTGCTGCCTCAGTCCATTGCCCAGTTATATAATTCTTTCCCCTTAGCTGCTTATTACCGTTATCATGAAGTGTTTTATCACAGAGGTGTTTATCTGATAACTGTAACAGTGAAAATGGTAGATCTGGAATTCAAATGCATCTACTGTTAAGTAAAAGGCGTCATATGGTTCCTGAATTTCTGTAATCCCTACTATAGCCTTTGTTATAATAAGATGGGAATTGTGGTCTTATTGTGAAATGTTGGAAGGTTTTAGTAGCTAATGGGTATGGTAAGAGAAATTGCAGGCATGGTCTATTTTCCAAGATCTTGAGAGTTTTTTTACTTATCGGTTACTATAGATTGCTTGGGGTTTTGATAATTTTAAAAATGTACTCTCTCTTAATTTATGCTTTTGCAACACCCAGTGCCACCTACTATGTAGAAATTTGGATATTGTTTTCAGCTTCTCTACCACATCACATAGCTAGGGAGTGAAAATTTGGGTAGTCCTCAACTTAGTGAAGATGGGCTCTGACTGAGGTTTTGATATCAGTAAATCAGTTCCCCTTGTGAACACCTTGAAAACCAAAACTCAAGTATACAAAGTTGCCTATTAGTGCTAGAGCTCTTCATTTGCTAGAAAGCGCTCTGAAAACAAGCACACAAGCAAGCCTGAGCCTTCAAAGGATGCTCTTAATAATTTATCTCAGCCTGTCATTGCACAAGCTAAGCAATGAATGTGCCATGGTCTTACCAGTTCTGTATTTAGTTGTGTTGTTCCATATTTTGTCTTGACCATTGGCCTATTATAACAAGAATCATGCAGAACAAGCTAAGATACTCTTTTTTCCTTTTTTTTTTTTTTTTTTTTTTCCCTCCTTGGTTATATGATGTGGGCTATACATTGAAATAAGCCCACAGTTCCTGTCAATCCTGCTGTCTTGCCTCCTTTTCATAGCCCCAGGGCAGTCCCTCTTCCTCTCCACACACTTTATATTTCAGTTTTATGTTTCCTAGGTTTTCATGTCTTCCAGTGTTGACCTTGCATGTACTTTGTACACCACATGTGGCAGGCAGGCAGGCAGGCAGAGGGGAAGTTTGACCACAAGGACTGGAGGCTGGAGGGGTTTGTGGAGCTGATGTAACACTTGGCTGGTGGTAGAAAATGGAGTCAGTGTCCTTATTTCCAGTGGAGTTCAGGGTCTTTTTTCTCCCTCACCTACCTCTATATCACCAGTGAAAGCTTAGGTTACTGTTCATGCTTTTGTTCCTTCTTTATCTCCCTGGGATTATGTGTTTTGGGAACCTACATTTTAAATAATTTGGATTTGGAGCCTTATTTTATTGTTAAGTGTTGTAAGGATGCCTAAGTAAGTATGTGGTCTGTAACACTTGCAGTCCATAACTAGTTATCAAACATAGCCATAGAACATCTGATAGACCCCTGTAATATGAAGAAGAAAATCTGTATTATCATCTTCTAGTAGTCAGTCCCACAAAATATCTGAGACCTGCTTGCAGCCATTGATTTTTTTCCTATGATGAACAGGGGAAGATATTGTTCTTTTACACAGGTGAATACTCAATATTGCATATGATGACAGCCATATAGTATATTATTTCTTATCTTCACATAAGTAATCTGCATATAGTAATGTACATATCATATTTACATTAATCTGAATGTATTAATGTAGACACAGTATGTGTATCCAACTCCTCCAAGGATAATCTTCAAGGGACCTTTCAGAATTTGGGAGTGTGTAAAACTCAGCAGAGGTCAGCCATGCTCTCAGTGTATATTACTATACTGGATCCTCAGGAGATTTTTTTCTTAAGAAAGCTCTTTCAACAATAGGGGAATCTGACACTGTGCATTTAGGATGGCTTAAGGACACTTCATACTACTGTAGTAGCAAACCCCAAGTATACAGGGCATATATTTGGAAGAAACATGCTCTAGAGTGGTACAGCATATTGATTATATAAATAACTTCCAGTGATGCAGTCACATCAGAAATATTTATATAGTTATCATAGATTAAATCTTGGGGTTTTTTGTTCTTTGTTTTTGTTAGTTTTTTTTTTTTCCTTTTTGGTTGCTTTCAGTAACTAATGTAATGACCTGAATAAATCAGCCACTGAAATCCTTTTACATACGATAAATGCTATTTCTTGCCAGCAAAGTAACATGATTTAGCAGTTGTGCTTATCATACATCTGGATGATAAATGGTGTGATAAACACTGGAGAGGCACCATATCCCAAGGAGACTGTCTCTATTATATAAAACTAAATGGAAAAAAAAAATTACGTCAACTTTTCATTTAAATTGACAGTTACGAAAATATAAAATGTGGTTGGATGGCAATCAAACTTACTCTTTAATTATGTTACCACTTCCTTTGCTACAGTCTCTCCAATTATATTTCCTTTACAGAAATCTTTGCAAGATCATAGCTGGACGTGGGATGCCTTGTTCATACCAAACAGTTGTTTCAAAGGAGCTGGTCAGTGGCTTCTTTTCCAGATATGCATTCACACTGGTCTCCACCCATTAAAACAATGTTGTCATTAATTTTCCCCTCTTTCCAAAACTGATGGTTTCAAGGTTAACAGTTGCAGTTGCCTTTCTTCTATATATATAATTTAATAAAGAGTAAATACTTATTCATGAGGAACAGAGTCCAGCAGTGAGGTATTGTTACTTTAAGCAATGCTGAATTTTCCTGGAGGGTTTCAACACCAGGATCCTCATTGGCTACCAGACTAATTGCTTTACACTCCAACTGATGCCCAGGGGTGAAATAACACAAATACCGAGGCAAATTTTCCAGCATGTGCTCTTTAAAATTCCCCTCCGAGCTGGAAAAGTGACCTTTGGTGCACAAATGTTCTTTCACCTTCGGTGTTCAAAACTAATAATGTTTGAGTATACTTGCATGATTAATTCACAGCCTTTCTTTTCAGCACAGTAATTTGTGAACTCTGCCTTTCTTGTGGCCTCAGATTTGAGGCCATTTGTTCTCTAAGTCTGTCAACAGTTTATTCAGTACAACTATGTTGGCATAGTTTATCTGTGGCAACCTGAAAGGAGCCATTTAGAACTATCTGCTTCCCACTGGGACCAACAACTGAGTCTGTGATACCCTTGTGACTGAATTAAGGTGAAACAATACCAACCAACCAGTTTTATGATTTATTAATGCAAAATACAAGACACGTGGTTAGATATAACTCAACAATGATTACTTTAACTGGATTGACAAGTCCTCTACCATGTGTTTTTACCTAGTCAATATTTAATGAAAAAGAGGAGAGGAGAGGAGAAGAGAGAGAAAAAGAAAGGGTGAGAAAGAGAAATATCATCATTGGTGGATCCAGCGACAGCTTGATGGTCCTCTTTGTGTCAGATATCTTCGGTGGCAAGAGCTATTCCCTCTGACCTAAGCCCTGCATTTTTATTTTCATGTTCTTTTGGTGTGTTATCCATAGTTTGCATACAAAATATAAAGAGGCATTACTATGATAATGATGGGCATAGGTTTGTGATCACTTGTGCAGTTCCAAAGCTGGGTTTCCCCAAGGGTCCTCCAGGTGATCTTTATCCCTCATACACTGGTGTATGCTTTTCAACTCTGTCCTCTGAGTCATCTCATCCACTGATTCTACTTGATTTTGCGTTATATTATTGCATAAGTTGTGCTC
The DNA here is from genome assembly GCA_036873685.1 of Agapornis canus. Classification (NCBI taxonomy): domain Eukaryota; kingdom Metazoa; phylum Chordata; class Aves; order Psittaciformes; family Psittacidae; genus Agapornis; species Agapornis canus. The sequence continues at coordinate 162 of JBAFWW010049061.1, read as the reverse complement.
TTTGGTTTTTATTCACCTTCAATGAATTGAATTAGTATCCAGCAGAAATGGAAGTCACGCTTGGAGAAAGCCTGGCTTCACTAGGGGGAAATCCTTCCTGACCAATGTGGTGGCCTTCTATGATGGGGCTACAGAACTGATGGACAGGGGTAGAGCAGTTGA
>JBAFWW010049060.1:0-11408 GCA_036873685.1 Agapornis canus | reverse complement strand
TACCTGCTTGTCAGCTTGAAAACTTTGTTGGCAAGTTTGTTCCTGGAGTTTTCTCAAAATCAATACGTATAAATGTATATACATATATACAAAACAGCAGGGTAGAGATAGCGGAGAAATGAGCAAGTGTAAGAGGCTTTTGCACCATTAGGTAAGGTAGAATTTTACCATTCTGCAGTCAGACTAACTGCAGTTAGAGTAGGTAAAAGCTTTCCTTAAAAGTGAAATGTGGTATATTTACATTACATTATATCTCTACAGTATATCTTATCTTTATATGGCATATTGTAAGGTATAGATTGTATACACATAATAGGCATATATAGCAGAAGAATAATGGTTCATGAAAATAATATTCTGGAAGCTGTACTTCTCTATGAGACATTTATATGACATGCTTTGCTTTCTGGAAAGCAGTCATTTTGCATATTTGTATTGCACTACCTGTGACAAAGCTGGATAGCACTCAAGTACCCTTCAGAGGCAGGCTGCTTCGTTAGCAGAGAAAAGGAAGCAAGGTGCACATTTAACTCCTCATTCTAAGTGAAACTTTATTCAAAGATGGACTATGGACTACCTCAGCAGCTTCACAAGAGAGGCTGGGTACCAGGCTTTCATAGCACCTGTAACAGTCTTGTTCGAGCAGGAGCAAATGGTCTCTAGGACACAGAAGCAGCTCTCTGGTGTATTTTAGCTATGGACAGTTCTTTGGTGGTGGCATCACAGCTCTGTCTTTTCCCATGCCTCCCACCACCACATACAATCTTGCTCTGGCAGGAAACAAGAGTGCCTGCACCAGGTGGACCCTAGGAGCCACTAATGTAAGAGGATCTTATCAACCTATGAGAGGGAAGAGTAAGAGCCCAGTTCTTCATGTCTGTGTTTGATTCAATGACTGGTCCAAAATTCTTGTCTGCAATTCTTTCACTGGACTTTTGCTGTTTATTTTTGCTTGGTTCCAGTTAATTTCTGCACATTTTCATACACTTCAGTGAAGGTCAGCCATCTATCTGGTGGCCATGGAAGTGGCTGATGCTATATAAACAGAAAAGATGTGGAAACACACTGAAGATGAGATTTACCTGAGGGGCTAAAGTAGTCAGATATCAGTAAGACAGAAATGCTCTAAATAGCTGGAGAACACCAAGAGCAAGGATTTGGAGCATGAGGAGTCATGGAGGGTCAGGCGCCTAAGCACCTGGGGAAAGGAGGAAGAGACTAAAGAATGAAAGACTTTTAAAAGGATGTAACCAGTGCAGAGGAACTTCAGAAATTCATTTTCTGCACTGAACAAATCTTCAGAATTCAAACCAAATTTTTAAGCATGACTCTTCCAAGGAAGTAGGTGGCCTGTTTTAACAGGAATGTAAACTTCATGTTCCCCAGTAGGAGAGGAAATGACAGGACATTTCAATACGACACACATAAACAGTAGTGGCTAGTGTGAGAAATTTCAGCAATGCTGGATGACCAAACTCCAGTAATTTTTCATTCCACTTAAAGGGGTGGAGCAACCAGTAAATGAAATGGTGTCCCTGCCCATGGCAGGGGGATTGGAACTAGATGATCTTGACGTCCTTTCCAATCCTAACTGTTCTATGATTCTAAATAAAGAACACTATCAAAAGTATTCATTTATATAAGATATTGCCATCTGAATTGCGTTTTGCTGTTAACTGTTCCATTTTGTAGAGATTAATACAGGCGTCTTCCTTAATTTACAGTATTTAAGAACCAGGATACATGGTGAAAGTAGAATTTACTTAACTGCAATTTAATTGAAATAGATTCTTCTGAGTTCTTCTGGAGGATGGGAATGCTGGAACATAGTAAGGATTACTGTAAGGAATAACATACTAGAAAAAGGTGAGACAAGAAAATGAAACTTAGTATACCAAATTTCATATGCTAGCAAGAATTGTTTTACAAATATTCTTTTGAGAGAGACCACTTGCAAAGCATAACAAGGAATGAAAATGTAACTTAATACTACCTGAAAACGGTCATTTAAATATCTGGGCTATTACTAAACAGTGGCAGACTGCTTAATAATGCATAGTTCTCAAACCATAACAGACTTAATATATTATTGAGGTGAAGTGGTGAGCCCTGCTGCTACAAGGATATACTATGTTTATGTACTTTATGCAAATCTAGAGAAGCTGTTTAAGCAATTGTTCTGTGCATGCAAAACAACTGCCTGAAGTTAATAAGATTGTTTGTAAAGAAGGGTATCTGATGTCTAATGCAGTGGAGTTTCTTTTTGGTTGTTTTTGCAAGTGAAGATACGTATAGCTGGATGCTGAATATGCTTACTGGCTTTTTATGCTATTTGTGCCCTATTTTGCCTTTCACCTTTCTGTATCATTCTTCTTAAATTTTCTGGGTAGGCTTGGCAGTTTGATTATGTAGCATGTGCCTTTTGAAAATATTACCTGTCCTCTCTGTTACTGGAATGTTCAATATAGATTGTATTATTGCTTTTAAAATGAGTGGTTTTCTCTATTAAAGTCTGTATTGGGTTGAATATCAAATAATAGCATTTTCTCCTCAGCCCTGCTTCTTTTATGGTAGATTTAAAGAGTTCTTTGCAAAAGCCAATACATCTATTACTTTTATGAGAGAGCTTTGCTTGCATACAAGTGACATTTCCAAAAAACAAAACCCAAAAAGCTTTCTAGGTTTCTAGCAGTTTCCACAAAATATGCCTGATTTCAACCTGTTAAATTATGAAAATACGTACCATAAGGCTTTGTTTAGAAAAGCTGAGATGGTGGCCAGATTGCTGGAAGAAACATGAAAATATTAATGATCGAGTTCTGCCTGGCTCCCACATTCTCACTTCCTGAATCAGTGTAGCTGAGACATATCATAAGGATGACACATATTGACTGTGGGGAGGGAGCAGCAATTATTTGCCTTACTATATTACATGTCAGGCATGTAATAGAGCAATACTGTGCCAGCCAGCAAAAGAAAAGATTTCTAGCTTGTCAGTCCTTCAGCGTGAAGGACCAATTGTGCATACTTCTCAGAGTCAGGTATATATATGGAAACTAGGACCTCACTGCAAAGAAGAACAAAAATATTGAGATGTCCCTCTAGATTCTACATTGAAGCAAGACAAAATCCAAGAACTATAAACACTCAGTTTCCATATTAATGCCCTTGCAAGGAGGTGACTATGATTCACTAGATCCAGAAAAGTTACTGTGATGGTAGCTTTGTGTGGTCTTTCTCCCACAAGGTAAAGCAAAGGTATTTTAAGGTTTTTAGTTGTTGTCAAGTGTCTGTACGTGTTACTTTTGTTTGTTTATTTCGTAGATCTATTTGCGATTCTTGGACTATGAAATGCAGAATTCCAATGAATGCAAAAGGAATTTTGTAGCTGTCTATGATGGAAGCAGCTCAGTGGAGGATTTGAAAGCAAAGTTTTGCAGCACTGTTGCTAATGATGTAATGCTGCGGACAGGTCTTGGTGTAATCCGCATGTGGGCAGATGAAGGCAGTCGAAGCAGCCGATTCCAGATGCTCTTCACATCCTTCCAAGAACGTAAGATCCTAATCAATGCATCCACCTCTCAGTTTGATAAACAATACAAGTCCCAAAACTGTTAAAGTTTTCTTCATGCAGAGTAGTCACTGAAGAATGTTTCCAAACATGCTATGCAAATACTCAGAACAGGTTTTATTCCAAGAATTTATATTATGTGATAATTTGTAACACAGCAGATAAAGCACTGGTTTCAGAGACAGAAAGACAGGTGCAAGTAGTCATGACCTGTCCAGTTGTATGGCCACAACTTTTATCTGATCCACAAGCTACTGGCTTTGTCTCAGTTTTCCCTTACACAACATGGAAAATAATACAGTTCTGAAAGTTTTCATCAAGCCTGAACTTCTTCTATGAATTTGATTTTTAAATCTCATTATGACAGGCATTCGAAAAATACTTTCTGCTTACTTTGTCACAAATGGTGGGTGTATACGTACATCTTCCAAACGCATATATAACAATAAATGTATGTGTGTGATAGTAAGCAGAGAATTTATTTTTTTTTTTCGTAGTAATACCACTTTTCTAAAGTCTTACATGATGTTTAGGTTAATATTATCTATGTGCCTTGCTTGCATTCATATGTTTGTGATTTCTGGACTCAGATAACAAGCAAAACAGCCTTTGAAAGAAACAAAAGGTAGTTATAGCAAGTTGAAAACAAACAAACAAATAAATCACAAAACCCCCCCGAGAAAACCCAATAATCCTATTCACTTAAAAAAAAAACTGGCACAGGTTACCACCTGTGAAAAATTTTGATTTGTTTTCTTTGATGAACATAATGCGTATCTGGTCCCTTGAGGAAGAAGTATACTCATTGATTTTCACATGCTGATTCATGTTCATTTTTAATGCATTTTTTGGCTTGTGCATCACGTGTCTGAACAAAGGTTTCTGTGTGGCTGTCAGTGATTGGAATGAAGCGCAACCCTACCAAGCGCATTCTTCATCTGTATTCTGTGTGTGTATACTCTGCAATAAGGCAATGAGACTGTTGAGAGCAGCCTTTGTAATTCCTTAATTATGGCTTTGATTAGAAATTTCTGACAGTCTACATGCCTGAAACTGCATATGCCACTGTACTTTCACACTGCAGCTTTAGGGTGGATTACATTTTTCTTGTCTGTAAATCAGTCCAGGGTCTAAAAGATACTGAGAACCCTCAGCTGAGATAATACTGCCCTTTTCTCATTTCTGCAACTGGAGATGTCTTGAATATTCAAGATCTGATTCATTTTTTCACAAGGCATCCTGATCTGTTACCTTAGAAACAACTGCATAGACACTGGAGGTTCACAACATTTAAAGAACCTGGGAGTGGAACACTGTGATGACTAACTTGAAATTAAGGTTTGAATAAGTGTATGTTTGCAAGGCTTTCATATTTTAAACGAAAGCAAGGAAAATGTTTGGTTTTTTTTTTTTTCCTCTTATAATATTCCTAATATGTTTATCTGACATCCTACATCTTATGAGCCACTTCATTCTTGTAAACAGACTCCAGTTAGAATAAACTAACTTCATGGTATTCTTACTGGGAAGCTGAAAATATTAACATGATATTTTTTCTGTAAATTTCTTCTGATCAGTCATTGCACACTAAAAGCTTAAAAATTTATTAAGGGTTAAAATATGCTCTGAGATACATACACATAGCCTGCTCATAAAGAGTAGAAGAAACTTCATCTGTGGTTTTAATGCTGGAAGCTGACTTTAACGATTTAAAGGTGATGCATACTGTACTTTCTGTGCCATGTCAGTTGTCTGTTAAGTGCTGCCCTATGCTGCAGACTGGTGCTGGCTGTCAAGAGTCAGCTAGAGCAGATGCTGGTATATGCATTGCAGAACACAACTTGTAGCATATAAACTGCAATGTCTTTCAGCAGTATGTGGGAATAATTAGATCATCTGCATGGAGGAGGAATGTCAGACCTCATTCAGGAAGATGAGCATCAGAGAACAGACACCTGTGTTTCTACTCAGGAACAAAGAAAGAGGAAAAAAGCTATTTTGTTCACCTAGAGATGAGAAAGAAAATAAAATAGGAGATGACATTTATGTTGTGGTTGTGTGCATGGGAAAGAGTAACAAAGTAAATTCCTGTATTTCCTGTTGCTGTGGGCTGACCATGAGGTGGTGTGATCTGTAGCTCCCCAAGTCCCTCTCCTTAGTGTGGAGCTGTCAAGACTCTGAGCTCCCTTACGCAAGGCACTGTGCACTGGCAGCATTTCTCTTTTTTTGTGGAGACAGGCTACTTAGCCTGAGAAATGCTTTCTTTCTGTGTGTCTGTTGAGTATTAATTCTTGCTAAAGAGCCATTTTCTTGAGGACTTGACAGCTATTTAGAAAAGAGTTCTCTTATATTACTGTTTTCATAGAGTTTGAGTTGTGTATTCCAGTTACATTTGAAATAAATATGTGGGGTTAGGGAGGGGGCATCTAAAACGTGGTCTTACAAGTTTTCAGATCTCTAGCAGTGATGTTCTGCAGAGCAGCAATGCAATACATATATCTGCAGGGAATGCATATAATGCAGGAAGTTAAATTTTCTATTCCAGAAAATCAGTAATGATTCTCACATGATCAAAATAGTAGTAGATCTCTAAGTAACGCTTAATAACCTTAATGAAAGTTTAATAATTCTTAATAGCTGATAATTTAAAGTGATGATCTGATAATTTGCAATCAGCATTATGAGGTAATCCAACTGTCATATTGGGGTTTGTCTGATGGTGTCTTTATTTTTATAGTCTTTAACATATCTTCTAAAGCATACATATCTAATAATTTTTTTGTGCATGGTAGTTACTGTCTACAATAGATTTTAAATTTCCAAGAAATTAAGTTAAGAATCAGAAAAAGGAAAACAAGAAATCTGGTATCATCAAAAGGTGTCTCATCATCTGATAAGAAGACTTGCAAAATGTGGCTTTGTTTTTTCATCCAACAACTAACTCTTCGTTTCATTTTCCATGACTGTGATAGTAATTGCCAGCCTGATTAATGGCAGACATCCTACACCTACAGCTTCTTTAAGGAGCTGCTGCTGAGCAGACACACCTACACTTTAACCTAAAAGCAGATTTGTAGAACCAGGGCATATGGGATAAGAGAAAACTCTTCTGTATGCACAGCAGCCAAGATGTTTGTTCTCTTGCTTCTCACTGCTATTGGTTGCACTGCTTCCTCCTCCATCCATAACCCTGTGTCACGAATCCAGATGAGAAAAATGTCATTCCTTCTTCTGTTGTTTCCCCTTTGAACTCTAAGCCTGTTTTTAAAGCCCTGTCACATGTGACTTTCCTAAAAGAGCACAAGTTCTATCATTTCGGTTTTCTTTTTATTAACAAAACCAATATTTGAATAGAAACCTAGGGCCATGTTTAGAAGAGTAGTAAACATTTTTACTGAGAAACAGTGCTCAAGTTTTTGTTTACAGCCATAATCCCTGACAATGATCATCCCAGCATGATCAATTCTTTAATGGGGAAAAGGCACTGCAGGTATGCAGTATTAATGATTGTGTTTATTGTGGTAATGCAAAAGAAACTACTGAAATAGGGAACAGCAAAGTGATAAGTGCAACGTAAGTGAAGAGATGGTTTCCCTTTGCAGTCCCTTTAGGAGTGTAAATAGATTGCAGTTTTGTTGGTTTTGCTCCCTGCTTCCACACTAATACATAAAAAAGAAACTACGGGGATTGTCACCTTAGTGGTGTGCACTCATCTGTGATTTCCTTCTCTGTGCTGTTTGCAGTTCTCTCTAGTGAATATCTATCTCTTCACCAGCTAAGCATCTCAATAGCTCTCTGACCCTGAACAAAATAACTGTTTGTATAAAATGAACACAGAGTGGAGCTGTGAGCGTATGCTCCTGAGCTGCCATTCTTTGTTTACTTTGTATCACAAAAAAAAAAAGCAATAATGAAATCACATATAAGTGTTTTTTAAAGACTAGATTATCAATGTGTATCTAGCATTAACTATCCACAAAAGTTACATTTATCTTGACCAGGGCTGCCTGAAGGTGACTGAGAAGAAAAATTCAATAGTAAGCACATTTCAAGTGTATGATGGCTGTATTTTAATATGTAGCTTTTTGGTTTGTTTTTCTTTTTTTTTTTTCATTAATGGTAAATGAAAACAGAAGTAAAATTAATTTTATTTTAGGTAATATACTTGTGGTGTACAGTACTAAAACCATTTTGATAATTTAATGATTTTTACAAAGTAAGTGAAACAGTCTCTCAGCCTGAGTGATGGATGCTCTTTGGAGAGGCAGAAAGAAAACTTCTGTTTAAAGGATGATTCAAGAAACATCTGAAGAATTTGTCTTTCTGTTATTAAAGAAAGAAAGCTCCATATTTCAGCAGTGAAGAGTGCAAAAATCCAAATTATCTCTACCTAAAGAATTCACGTGCAGAGCATAATGCAGTGAGCAATCCTGACTACATGAAGAGTAGGTGTGAAATGTCTGAGTTCAGTGTAAAATATTTCTCTAATCATTGTTCAGATTTCAGAAACTTCCCATTTGCCCTCAGGAGAAAGTAAGACCTTTCAAAAATGTTATGACAAGAAGGGAAGGGGGACAGGGAATGACAGAACCCTAAAAATAGAATTAGTGCATTCATTTAAGATTAGGAGTCCTGACTAAATCCTTATCTTGAAACAGGCTCAAAGGGTAAATCCGCACTGTTCAATGAAGTATGACATGAGCTAGGTTGCTCAGGAAAGGAAAGGAGTTGCACTTAACTCTGAACAGTGCTGAGAAACAGTGTAAATGCACTGAGAAAAGCACTGCAATCAAGTGGAACTGCCAGACTTCACATCAGGGCCATGGCAAGTTAGCTTTTAGCTTCATCTTGTAAAAATATTTTGACCTGGCCATGTTTGCATTTATAAAAGTATAAAATTTGCCCTCAGAAATGATGCTTAACACAAAGAGATATGTTTTGTTAGTAATGTCATAACATCACAATAGTATAACACTCAGAATATTTAATTGCTATAGTTCTTTATATGAACTTACATTTTATTATATAACTGTGCATGCATTACTTGTGAATATTTATTTTGTTGTTTCAGTGAAAGCAGTCATTTTTTAAAAAATACGTAAAATATGACTGCTTTTATTTCATGTTACTTTGTAAAAATGATATATGGAAGAATTCTTTATGTTTTATTCCCTTAGGGCTACTCAGGATTAAAAGAATTCATGATCATTTTACATTAATAAATGAAAAAGCGTAGATTATTGGCTCCATACGCATTCCCAAAACCTTCTAAAAGCAAGAAAGTACAGAAAACTCCATTGCCTCAATTTTTATGAATTTTGAAAGCAGTTACCTTCAAATACTGAACTCAGGCTTTTTTGAATACTGTAATAGTAACCTTCTTGAAAGATAATCATTATAATAACCTCCTAACTTGTATTGGAAAAAAAATATATTTGCCAGGTAACAGAAATAGGGTTGCTATCATTGTAGGATTTTTAAAGTATAGTTTTCCTAAACCTGAAGAAGATTCTGGGGTATTATGTCTATTCCTGTTAACTCACAAAATACTTTGCTTGTATATCTTCTAGGTTAAGTGCACCATCTTCTGTTCAGTATAAATAATTGTTTCAAAGCAGATGATGTTACATTATAATTATTTCAATAACTATAAAATCTTTTTATATGTTACAATACAAGATATCCCTACATGTCACAGAATTCTTAAAACCAAAATATTAACATTAAAAATAATGTAGAATGAAAGTGCTTGATGATGTTTTCCTTTATTTATATTACTTATATAAAATATGATTTTACATAAAAATAATTATTTGTTCAAATCCAAACTGGATTTAATAGTTTAACCTATAGTGTTTTCATGCAGAAAAATAAAAAAAAAAGAACCATCAAAAGACTCAAAGTTATTAAATTACATCAGGTTGAATTATATGTATAGCTCTAATTTGCTCACTGTTGTTCTCATGAATTGTACATTGTGCTGAATATGCTATCTCACTTATTTCTAGGCCAATATCTTGGCAGAGCTTGACTCAAAGCAGCTTTAGGACACAGGAGAAATAACATAACTGTGTGCTCCCAGCTGTTACTTTTAATCTAATTATGAAGCCATCTTTTCAGAAAGTCATAGAAAGGTTGAGGTTGGAATGGACTACAGGATATGGTCCAGTCCAATCCTCCTGCTTAAAGCACTCAGCTACAGCAAGTTTCTTAGAGCTGGCTGTATCCAGTTGGATTTTGAATATCTTCAGTGATGGAGTCTCCACAACCTCTCTGGGAAACCAGCTCCAGCACAAGTTTTTGACCAGCCTCCAAAACTTCGTTGCATTTAAGGGGAATTTCCTGTATTTCATTCAGTGCTGATTGCTTCTTGTCATGTCACTGGGCACTGCTGAGAAGAGCCTGGCTCTGTCTCCTTTGTTCCTTCCCATCAGGTATTTGTACATATTGATCAGATCTGGCTGAGCCTTCCATAGGCTGAAAAGGCACAGCACTCTTAACCTCATCTTGTACACCAGATGAACCAAGCCTTTGATGGTCTTTGTGGCCTTAGTTGGACATATTCCAGTATATCAATACCTCTCTTGTGCCCAGGAGACCATAACTAAGTACATACTCACTGCAGATGTAGCCTTGCCAGTGCAGAGAAGAGAGGAAGGCTCACATTTCTCAGCCTGCTGCCCACACTCTTTCTAATGCAGCCCAAGATTCTGGTGGACTTCTTTGCCCATCTATACAGCCACTCAACCACTTTGTCTGTAAACCAGTTCTCCCAGTTTTGCACTGCCTGGAACTTGTGGGTTAAAAGCTTTTAAGTAGAGAAACACAACATTCATTGCTCTCCCCTCATTCACCAAGCCAATCATAGCAGTCATGTCAAGCATGATTTCCTTTTCATAAGATCATCCAGACAAAATTTTTGTCCTTCATGCATTTGGAAATGGTTTTCAGGATTATTTGCTTTGTCACCTTCCCAGGGATCAAGTTGAGGCTGACTGATTGAATGCCTCCTTTTTGATTTTTTCAGAGATGTGGGGACATTTCCTTTCTTCTGGTTCTCAGAAATCTCATCTCTCCCTCATCTCAAGAAGATATTCAGTACCTCATCTTTTCCATATCATTTGTCACTAGGTCCCCTGCCCTATTTATCATCACACTCACATTTACCCCATCTTGCTTTAGCAGCTGACATACCCATAGAACTTTTTTGCTGCCCTCTACAGCCCTCCTGCTATCTCTTTTATGTTTCCTTTTTATGTTTGAGTTTAGTCAGGAGCTCACTGTTCATTTGCAGGCTAACTGCCACCTTCACTTGATTTTCTGCTTCTCCAGGTAGACAACTATTGAGTTTGGAGGAAGTGATCTTACACAGTCAACAAGCTCTCCCAGAACCCCTGTCTTTCCAGAACCACCTGCCATGCCATTCTTCCAATCAGAATCCTCAACAGTGAATTTGAGGATCAACATCATGATCCTGCTTTTTGCCTTATTCCCTCTTTGCAGCAACTTACACTCCACCATCTCATGATCACTGCAGCAGGGCTGCACCTAACATTCACATCCCTGGCTGGTTGTTCTTCCTTGTTTATAAAAGTACTCCCCTTATCAGCCTGACTATTCATTAGGAACTGGAGTGATAGGACAAGGGATAATGGGTTAAGACTTAAAAAGGGGAAGTTCAGATTGAATGTAAGGAAGAAGTTCTTTACTGTAAGGGTGGCGAGGCACTGGAATGGGTTGCCCAGGGAGGTTGTGAATGATGCATCCCTGGCGGTGTTCAAGGCCAGATTGGACAGAGCCTTGGGTGACATGGTTTAGTGTGAGGTGTCCCTGCCCA